>PVIU01034491.1:0-11311 GCA_004026605.1 Ondatra zibethicus | reverse complement strand
CACAGACAATAAGAGCAATAATGAATAAATGGGACCTCCTGAAACTGAGAAGCTTCTTTAAGCAAAGGACACTGTCATTAAGACAAAAAGGCATCTTACTGAATGGGAGAAGATCTTCACTAACCCCACATTGGACAAAGGTCTGATCTCCAAAATATGCAAAGAACTCAAAAAACTAGACATTAAAATCTAAATACCCCAATTAAAAAATGGAGTAATGATCTGAACAGAGAATTCTCAACAGAAGAAGTTCGAATGGCCAACAGATACTTAAGGTCATGTTAAACTTCCTTAGCCATCAGGGAAATGCAAATCAAAACAACTTTGATATACCAACTTACACCTGCCGGAATGGCTAAAATCAAAAATACCAATGATAGCCTATGCTGGAGAGGATGTGGTGTAACAGGAACACTCATCCATTGCTGGTGGGAATGCAAACTTGTGCAACCACTTTGGAAATCAGTGTGGCAGTTTCTCAGGAAATTGGGACTCAACCTACCTCAGGATCCAGCAATACCACTCTTGGGAATATAGCCAAGACAAGTCCAATCATACTACAAAAGCATTTGTCAATTATGTTCATCGCAGCATTATTTGTAATAGCCAGAACCTGGAAACATCCTAGGTGTCCCTCAATGGAAGAATGGATCAAGAAAGTGGAATATATACACATTAGAATATTATTCAGCGGTAAAAAACAATGACGTCTTGAATTTTGCATACAAATGGATGGAAATAGAAAACAGTATACTCAGTGAGGTAACCCAAACCCAGAAAGAAGATTATGATATGTACTCACTCATTAGTGCACCCTAGCCATAAAACAAAGGACATTAAGCTTATAGCTCACAAGCCCAGAGAAGACAAATAGCAAGGTGAACCCAAAGAAAAACATATACAGATCCTCCTGGAAATTTGAAGCAAACAAGATTACCAGGCAAAAGTTGGAAGCACAAGGGCGCGCATAGAGGTGGGAGTAAGGGGTGGGGGGTGGTGGGAGTGGGAAGGAGAAGAGGGAAGAGAAGGACTGGAGAAGGAGAGCTTGGGGGAGTGGGAGGGTGGAGATGGAGGAATGGTGTATGTTGGAGAAGGGAATAAGATATCTACATTAAGGGTTTCATTTTAGGACTGGCAAGATACTTGGCTCTGGAGGGGATCCCAGGTGTCTACGGTGATGTCCCCAGCTAGGTCCTTGGGCAGCAGAGGAGAGGGTGCCGGAACTAGCCTTGTTCAAGAGTCACATTGATGAATATCTTGATCATCACCATAGATATTTCGTCCGATGGATGGAGATAGAGACAGAGACCCACATTCACATCAGAGCAATCGACTGAGCTCCCAAGGTCCAGTCGAAGGGCAGAAGGTGGGAGAAGATGAGCAAGGAAGTTAGGACCGTGAGGGGCTGGACCACCCACTGAGACAGTGTGCCTGAACTAATAGAGCTCACCAAATCTAGCTGGACTGGGACCGGACTCTCTGAATGTGGCTGCCAATGGGGGCAGACTGAGAAGCCATCAACAATGACACTAGGACCTATCTCTTCTGCATGTATTATATTTTTTGGGAACCTAGTCTATTTGGATGCACACCTTCCTAGGCCAGGATGGAGGGGGAGGGCCTTGGACTTTCCACAGGGCAGGGCACCATGCCCTCTTTTAAGGAAGCAGTGGGAGGGAGGAGGGGTTGGGAAAGTCGGAGAGGACTGGGGGAAGGGGAGCAAATAAAAAAATTTTTTGAATGGAAAAAAAGAAAAGAATATGGAAAAAAGAAATTGAGGAAAAGACAAACAAAAAAAATGGAGGACATCAGGAAATCACTTAAGAAAACCATGAAAAAGAAATCAAGCATATGAAACAAACTATTCAGCACTTGAAAACTGAAATAGAAACAATAAAGAAAACACAAACTGAGGGAATTATAGAAACAGAAATCACGAGAAAAAGATAATGAACCACAAACGCAAGCATGAACAGCAGAGATGGAATAGAGATTCTCAAATGCTGAAGATACAATAGCGTAAATAGACTCCTCAGTTAAAGAAAACATTAAATCTAACAAAAGCTTAACCCAAAGTATTCAGGAAATATGGGACACCATGAAAAGGCCAAATCTTAGAAAAATAGGTATAGAATAAGGCGAAGAAGTTCAACTCAAAGGCACAGAAAATTTATTTAACAAAATCATAAAAGAAAACTTTTCCAACCTAAATAAAGACATGCCAATGAAGATACAAGAAGTTTACAGAACACCAAATAGACTGGATTATAAAAAGTTCTCTCACCACATAATAATCAAAACACTAAACATACAGAGTAAAGAAAGAATATTAAGAGCTGCAAAGGAAAAAGGACAAGTAACATATAAAGGTAGACCTATCTTAACATATAAAGGTAGAGAATTACTCCTGACTTCTCATTGGAGACAATGAAAGCCAGAAGGTCGTGGTCAAGCATTATGCAGACATTAAGAGACCACGGATGCCAGCTCAGACTACTATACCCAGCAAAACTTTCAATCACCATAGAAGGACAAAACAAGATATTCCATGACAAAACTAGATTTCACCTATACTTAAGCCACAAACCCAGCCCTACACAAGATACTAGAAGGAAAACTCCAACCCGAGGAAGCTGACTACACCAACAAAAACACAGACAATTGATGGTCTCATAGCAGCAATTCCCAAAGAAGGGAAAAACACACAAATTAACATCACCAACAATGAAAACTAAATTAACAGGAGATAGCAATCACTGTTCATAAATAACCCTTAATGTCAATGGACTCAACTCACCTATAAAAAGGCACAGGAGAACAGATTAAATACGAAAACAGAATCCATCCTTGTTCTGCATACATGAAACACATCTCAACCTCAAAGACAGACATCGTCTCAGAATAAAGGGTTGGGAAAAATATACTAATTAAATGGACCTAAGAAACAAGCAGGTGTAGTTATCCTAATATCTAACAAAATTGACTTCAAGCTAAAATCAGTCAAAAGAGATAAAGAAGGTCATTTCACATTAGTCACAGAAAAATCCATCAAGAGAAAATCTCAATATTGAACATCTGTGCCCTAGATACAAGGGCACTTCATATGTCAGAGAAACACTTCTAAAGTTTAAATTATATATTAAACTACACACACTAATAGTGGGAGACTTCAACACTCCCCTCTTACTACTGGACAGGTCAATAAGACAAAAAATGAACAGAAAATAGAACTAACAGATGTTATGACCCAAATGGACTTAACAGAAACCTGTAGAATATTCCATCCAAACAGAAAGAATATACCTTCTTCTCAGCACCTCATGGAACCTCCTCAAAAATTGACCATAGCTCAGTAACAAAACAAACGTCCACAAATACAAAAAACCCAGTGTACCTTATCAGATCACCATGCTTTAAAACTAGAAGTCAACAGCAATACTAATTCTAGAAAACCCACAAACACAAGGAAATTAAACAATGCTCACTTGAATCATTAATGGGTCAAGGAAGAAACAGAGGGAAATTAAAGACTTAGTAAATTCAATGAAAATGACCAGACAACATACCCAAATCTATGGGACACAATAAAAGCAGTGTTAAGAGGCAAATTCATAGCACTAAACACTTACATAGAGAAGCTGGAAAAATCCCACACTAGTGAATTAACAGAACAATTGAAAACTGTAGAACAAAAAGAAGCAAACTCACCTAAGAGAACTAGACCACAGGAAATAATCAAATTGAGAGCTGAAATCAACAAAATAGAAACAACAAAACAATACAAAGAATCAATAAGACAAAGAGTTGGTTCTTTCAGAAAATCAACAAAATAGACAAACCCTTATCCAAACTAACAAAAATGCAGAGAGAATATTGAAATTTAACAAAATCAGAAATGAAAAGGGGACATAACAACAGACATGGAGGAAATACAGTGGATCATCAAGTCATATTTTGAAAATCTGTACTCCACAAAATTGGAAAACTTAAAAAAATAGACAACTTTCTGGATAAATATCACTTATCAAAATTAAATCAAGACCAGATAAGCAATTGAAACAGACCTATAACTGCTGAAGAAATAGAAACAATCATCAAAAGTCTCCCAACCAAAAAAAGCCCAGGACCAGATGGTTTCAGCTCAGAATTCTACAAGACTTTCAAAGAAGAACTAATACCAATACTCCTCAAATTATTCCACACAATAGAAACAGAGGTAACATTACCAAACGCTTTTTATGAGGCTAAAATTACCCTGATACCCAAACCACATAAAGACATTACTAAGAAAGAGAATTACAGACCAATTTCACTCATGAACATTGATGCAAAAATACTAAATAACATACTAGCAAATTGAATCCAAAAAAACATCAGAACTATCATCCACCATGACCAAGTCAGCTTCAACCCACAGATGCAGGGATGGTTCAATATACGAAAATCTGTCAAAGTAATCCACCATATAAACAAAAAATAAAAACCACATGATCATCTCATTAGATGCTGAAAAAGCATTTGACAAAATACAACATCCCTTCATGATAAAGGTCTTGGACAAAATACAACATCCCTTCATGATAAAGGTCTTGGAGAGAGCAGGGATACAAGGAACATACCTAAACATAATTAAGGCACTATACAGCAAGCCAACAGCCAACATCAAACTAAATGGAGAGAAACTCCCAGTGATTCCACTGAAATCAGGAACAAGACAAGGATGTCCTCTCTCTCCATATCTATTCAATATAGTTCTTGAGGTCCTAGCTAGAGATATAAGATACCAAAGGGAGATCAAGATACAAATTGGAAAAGAAGTCACACTCTCACTGTTTGATGATGATATGATAGTTTATACAAATAATCCCAAAAATTCTACCAAGGAACTTCTACAGCTCATAAACACTTTCAGCAATGTAGCGGAATACAAGATTATCTCAAAAAAGTAGTAACCCTCCTGTACACAGATGATAAAAGGGCTGGGGAAGAAATCAGAGAATCAGCACCCTTCACACTAACAACTAATAGCATAATATATCTCCGAGTAACTCTAACCAAACAAGTGGAAGTCTTGTATGACAAGAACTTTAAATCTTTGAAGAAAGAAATTGAAGAAGACACCAGAAAGTGGAAAGATCTCCCATGCCCTTGGGTAGGCAGAATTAACTTAGTAAAAGTGGCAATCTTACCAAAAGCAATCTACAGATTTAATGCAATGCCCATCAAAATCCCAGCAAAAGTCTTCAAAGATCTAGAAAGAACAGTACTCAACTTCATATGGAAAAGCAAAAAACCCAGGATAGCCAAAACAATCCTGTACAATAAAAGAACTTCTGGAGGCATCACAATCCCTGACTTCAAACTCTACTACAGAGCTACAGTACTGAAAACAGCCTGGTATTGGCATAAGAACCAATGGAACTGAATAGAAGAACCGGATATCAATCCACACATCTTCGAACACCTGATCTTTGAAAAGACGCAAAAAATATCAAATGGAAAAAAGAAAGCATATTTAACAAGTGGTGCTGGCATAACTGGATATCAACATGTAGAAGAAAGAAAATAGATCCATATCTATCACCATGCACAAAACTCAAGTCCAAATGGATCAAAGACTTCAGCATAAAGCCAGTCACACTGAACCTTATAGAAGAGAAAGTGGGAAGTACACTTGAACGCATTGGCACAGAGAACCACTTCCTAAATAGAACCTCAGCAGCACAGACACTGAGAGAAACAATTAATAAATGGGACCTCCTAAAACTGAAAAGCTTCCGTAAAGCAAAGGATGGTCAACAAGACAAAATGACAGCCTACAGAATGGGAAAAGAGCTTTACTAAGCCCACATTAGACAGAGGTCTGATCTCCAAAATGTACAAAGAAGTCAAGAAATTGGATACCAAAAGATCACATAATGCAAAAAAAAAAATGGAGTACAGACCTAAACAGGGAACTCTTAACAGAGGAATCTAAAATGGCTGAAAGACACTTAAGGAAATATTCAACATCCTGAGTCATCAGAGAAATACAAATTAAAACGACTCCGAGATTCCATCTTACACCTGTAAGAATGGCCAAGATCATAAACACTGATGACAACTTATGCTGGAGAGGTTGTGGGGAAAAGGGAACACTTTTGCATTGCTGGTGAGAATGCAAGCTGGTACAACCCCTTTGGATGTCAGTGTGGCGATTTCTCAGAAAAATAGGAAACAACCTTCCTCAAGACCCAGTAATACCATTTTTAGGAATATATCCAAAGGATGCTCAATCGTGCCACAATGACATGTGCTCAACTATGTTCATAGCAACTTTGTTTGTCATAGCCAGAACCTGGAAACAACCTAAATGCCCTTCGATCAACGAATGGATGAGGACAATGTGGTCCATTTAAACAATGGAGTACTACACAGCAGAAAAATAACAACAGCTTGAATTTTGCAGGAAAATGGATGGAGCTAGACAACGTTATTTTGAGTGAGGTAACCCAGACACAGAAAGAAATTATCACATATAGTCACTCATAGGTGGTTTTTAAACATAAAGCAAAGAAAGCTAGCCCACAAACCAAAATCCCAGAGAACTTAGACAACAATGAGGACGTTAAGAGAGACTTGCACAGATATAATCTACATTGGAAGTAGGAAGTAGAAAAAGACAAGATCTCTTAAGTAAATTAGGAGCATGGGGACCTTGGGGGAGGATTGAAGAAGGGAGGGGAGCAGAGAAAAATGTAGAGCTCAATAAATATCAATAAAAATGTATAAAAATATAAATGGCACCGATCTGCATAGAACCCAAGTTGTAGGCTCCCTTTTATTTTAAATCATATCCAGATAATTTCCAACACTAATAGAATGTAAATGTTTAACTACATGTTATACTGTTTTTCTTTCTAAGGAATGAGAAGAAAAAGTCTGTATGCATTCCATTTAGACTCAATTGTTTCCTTCTGATTTTTGCTGGTTTTGACAAGTGTAGTGGTGTAATATTTGTGTTTTAATAAATAAAGCTTGCCTGATGTTCATAATGCAAAGAAGTCACGCTAGTCAGCTCTGCAAGTCCAGTCAGTGGTGGCACACACCTTTAATCCAGCAGCCACACTAGTTAGCCATAGAGGTCAGGAAGAGGTGGGGCATGCCTGTAACCCCAGCACTAGAGAGAAATATAAGACAGGAGGAGACAGGTCTCACTGTCAGTCTCAGTCTGAGGATTCATGGAGGCAGAATCACCCATTTTGGTCTGAGGTAGAGGTAAGAGTCAATGGCTGGCCACTTTGCATTTCTGATCTTCAGTTTAAATCCCAGTATCTTGTTCCTGATTTTAGTGGAATCGCTTTGAGTTTCTCTCCATTTAATTTGATGGTAGCTGTCGGCTTGCTGTATATTGCTTTTAATATGTTGAGGTGTGAACCTTGTATCCCTAATCTCTCCAAGACCTTTATCATAAAGGGGTGCTGAATTTTGTCAAATGCTTTTTCAGCATCTAATGAAATGATCATACAGGTTTTTTCTTTCAGTTTATTTATATGATGGATTACATTGATAGATTCTCGTATGTTGAACCAGCCCTGCATCTCTGGGATGAAGCCTACTTGATGATAATGGATGATTTTTTTGATGTGTTCTTGGATTCGGTTTGCCAGTATTTTATTGAGAATTTTTGCATCAATGTTCATAAGTGAGATTGGTCTATAATTCTCTTTTTTGGTTGAGTCTTTGTGTGGTTTTGGTATCAGGGTGATTGTAGCTTCATAAAAGGGGTTTGGCAATGACCCTTCTGTTTCTATTATGTGGAACACATTAAGGAGTACAGGTATTAGTTCTTCTTGGAAGTTCTGGTAGAATTCTGCATTGAA
This sequence comes from Ondatra zibethicus, assembly GCA_004026605.1. NCBI lineage: Eukaryota > Metazoa > Chordata > Mammalia > Rodentia > Cricetidae > Ondatra > Ondatra zibethicus. The sequence goes on along the minus strand of PVIU01034491.1, from coordinate 3,449 downwards.
ACCATCTGGTCCTGGGCTTTTTTTGGTTGGGAGGTTTTTGATGACAGCTTCTATTTCCTCATGACTTATAGGTCTACTTAAGTTGTTCACCTGGTCTTGATTTATTTTCGGTACTTATCTTAAAAAATGTCCATTTCTTTTGCATTTTGCAATTTTGTGGCATACAGGCTTTTGTAGTAAGATCTAATGATTCTCTGAATTTCCTCTGTGTCTGTGGTTAGGTCTCCCTTTTCATTTTTTATCTTGATAATTTGCGTGTTCTCTCTCTGCTGTTTGATTAGTTTGGATAGGGGTTTGTGAATCTTGTTGCTTTTCTCAATGAGCCAGCTCTTTGTAAAGAAACTCAAAGAGATTACACTAAAATCAGGAAAAAGACAAGGCTGTCCAATCTCTCCATACCTCTTCAAGCTAGTGCTTGAAGTTCTAGCAATAGCAATAAGACAAAATAAGATCATGGGGATTTGAATTGGAAACGAAGAAATCAAACTTTCATTATTTGCAGATGATATGATAGTGTACATAAGTGACCCCAAAAACTCTACCAAAGAACACCTACAAGCTGATAAATATGTTCAGTGATGTAGCAGGATAAAAGGCCAGCTCCAAAAAATCAATAACCCTCCTATACACAAGGGGAAAAGAAACAGAGAGAGAAATCAAGAGAAAAGTCGCCTTTCACGATAGCCACAAATAGCATAAAGTATCTTGGGGAAACACTAACCAAGGAAGTGAAAGAAATATTTGACAAGAACTTTAAGACCTTGAAGGTAGAAATTGAAGAAGATACCAGAAAATGGAAGGATCTCCCATGCTCCTGGATTGGTAGGATCAATATAGTAAAAATGGCAATCCTACCAAAAGCAATCTATACATTCAATGCAATCTCCATCAAAATCCCAACAAAATTCTTCACAGACCTTGAGAGAACAATAACTAACTTTACATGGAAAAACAAAAAGCCTACTATCCAAAACAATCCTATACAATAAAAGCACTTCTGGAGGCATTACCATACCTGACTTCAAACTCTATTACAGAGCTACAGTAATGAAAACAGCTTGGTATTGGCATAAAAACAGAGACGTTGACCAAAGGAATCAAATCAAACACCTGGATATTAATCCACAAACCTACAAACACCTCATATTTGACAAAGAAGCTAAAAGTATACAATGGAAGAATGAAAGCATCTTTAACAAACGGTGCTGGCATAACTGGATGTCAACCTGTAGAAGAATGAAAATAGATCCTTATCTATCACCATGCACAAAACTCAAGTCCAAATGGATTAAAGACCTCAATATAAATCTGATCACACTGAACCTGACAGAAGAGATAGTGGGTAGTAGCCTGCAATACATGGGCACAGGAGACCACTTCCTATGTATAACCCCAGTGGCACAGACAATAGGAGCAACAATGAATAAATGGGACGTCCTGAAACTGAGAACCTTCTGTAAAGCAAAGGACACTGTCATTAAGACAAAAAGGCATCCTACTGAATGGGAGAAGATCTTCACCAACCCCACATCAGACAAAGGTCTGATCTCCAAAATATACAAAGAACTCAAGAAACTAGATATTAAAACGCTAAATAACCCAATTAAAATGGGGTAATGATCTGAACAGAAAATTCTCAACAGAAGAAGTTCGAATGGCCAACAGATACTTAAGGTCATGTTCAACTTCCTTAGCGCAAATCAAAACAACGTTAAGATACCATCTTGCACCTGTCAGAATGGCTAAAATCAAAAACACCAATGATAGCCTATGCTAAAGAGGATGTGGAGAAATGGGAACACTCATCCATTGCTGGTGGGAATGCAAACTTGTGCAACCACTTTGGAAATCAGTGTGGCGGTTTCTCAGGAAATTGGGAATCAACCTACCTCAGGATTCAGCAATACCACTCTTGGGAATATAGCCAAGAGATGCCCAATCATACTACAAAAGCATTTGTTCAACTATGTTCATACAGAATTATTTGTAATAGCCAGAACCTGGAAACAACCTAGGTGGCCCTCAATTGAAGAATGGATCAAGAAAGTGTGGAATATATACACATTAGAGTACTATTCAGCAGTAAAAAACAATGACATCTTGAATTTTGCATGCAAATGGATGGAAATAGAAAACACTATACTCAGTGAGATAACCCAAACCCAAAAGGTTGATTATGGTATGTATTCACTCATTAGTGGACCCTAGCCATAAAACAAAGGACATTAAGCTTATAGTTCACAAGCCTAGAGAATCCAAATAGTAAGGTGAACCCAAAGAAAAACATATATAGATCCTCCTGGAAATTGGAAGCAAACAAGATCACCGGGTAAAAGTTGGAAGCATGGGAGTGGGAAGAGGGGTGGAGATAGGGGTGGGTGTGCAAAAGGGAAAGGGGGAGGGAGAAGGGAGAAAGGAAGGACTGGGGAGAGCTTGGGGGAGTGAGAGGGTGGAGATGGAGAAAGGGTGGATATTGGAGAAGGGAATAAGATATCCACATGAAGGGAGTCATTTTAGGATTGGTAAGAGACTTGGCTCTAAAGGGGGATCCCAGGTGTCTATGGGGATGTCCCATCTAGGTACTTGGGCAGCAGAGGAGAGGGTGCCTGAATTAGCCTTGTCCAAGAGTCACACTGATGAATATCTTGATCATCACCATAGAAATTCCGTCTGTTGGATGGAGAGAGAGACAGAGACCCACATTCACATCAGAGCAATGGACTGAGCTCCCAAGGTCCAGTCAAAGAGCAAAAGGTGGGAGAAGATGAACAAGGAAGTAAGGACCGCGAGGGGCTGGTCCACCCAATGAGACAGTGTGCCTGATCTAATGGGAGCTCACCAAATCCAGCTGGACCAGGACTGAATGAGCATATGATCAAACCGGAATCTCTGAATGTGGCTGCCTATGGGGGCTGACTGAGAAGCCAATGATAATGGCACTGGTACCTATCTCTTCTGCATGTATTGGCTTTTGGTGAACCTAGGCCGGGATGGAGGGGGGAGGGCCTTGGGCTTCCCAAAGGACAGGGTACTTTGCCCCCTCTTAAGGAAGCAGGGGGAGGGAGAAGGGGTAGCGGGGAATGGGAGGGGACTATGAGAAGGGGAGGAAGTGTAAATTTTTGAGTGAAAAATAAGAGAATATGAAAAAAACAAAAGCAGATACTTTAGAATGTTTGAAGAAGTAAAGAACATTTTGCTTTGTTGGGAATTAAAAATTGCTCCTGAAAAAATACAAATAGGAGATTCTATTAATTATTTAGGCTATAAAATAGCTAAAGTTGAGAGAGAATGGGCTTTCATAGAAGAGAAATTACTGATGGCACATGCAGATCATGTGGATCCAAATCTTAACTGTATTCTAGTCATATTACCCTCCAAACATTAACCTACAGGAATTTTAATGCAGAAGGAAGATATTATCTTAGAATGGATCTTTTTTACTACATAAA
>PVIU01034490.1:0-11284 GCA_004026605.1 Ondatra zibethicus | reverse complement strand
AACAACTCTGAGATTCCATCTTACACCTGTAAGAATGGCCAAGATCAAAAACACTGATGACAACTTATGCTGGAGAGGTTGTGGAGAAAAGGGAACACTTCTGCATTGCTGGTGGGAATGCAAGCTGGTACAACCCCTATGGATGTCAGTGTGGCGATTTCTCAGAAAATTAGGAAACAACCTTCCTCAAGACCCAGTACTACCACTTTTGGGTATATATCCAAAGGATGCTCAATTGTGCCACAAGGATATGTGCTCAACTATGTTCATAGCAGCTTTATTTGTCATAGCCAGAAACTGGAAACAACCTAAATGCCCCTCGATCAAAGAATGGATTAAAAAAAATGTGATACATTTACACAATGGAATACTACACAGCAGAAAAAAATAACAACCGCTTGAATTTTCAGGAAAAATGGATGGAACTAGAAAGCATTATTTTGAGTGAAGTAACCCAGACACAGAAAGACAATTATCACATGTAGTCACTCATAGGTGGTTTTTAAACATAAGACAAAGAAAACCAGCTTACAAACCACAATTCCAGAGAATTTAGACAACAATATGGACACTAAGAGAGACTTACATAGATCTAATCTATGTAGGAAGTAGAAAGTATAAAAAGACAAGATCTCCTGAATAAATTGGGAGCATAGGGACCTTGGGGGGAGGGTTGAAGGAGAGAGGGAAGAGGCAGGGAGGGGATCAGAGAAAAATGTAGAGCTCAATAAATATCATGGAAAAAAACGAACAAACAAAATTTAATAAAATAAAAAAACTAAAAAAACAATGGAGAAACTACAGGCCTTAGAACAGCTGGTACAGGAGCAGCTTAATGCTGAGCATATTGAAAAATAAACCAGTGCTTGGAATTCTCCTGTATTTGTTATTAAAAAGAAATATGGAAAATATCCACATTCCCAAGAAGTGGGGTAGGAGGAGGCTGCTTGTTCATCCCAGCCACCCAGAACCAAAATAACCACACGGAAAGTATATTATTTAAAACACTGCTTTGTCCATTAGCTCTAACTTCTTATTGGCTAACTCTTACTTCTTAATTTAACCCATTTCTAGTAATCTGTGTATTGCCACGTGGCTGTGGCTTACTGGGAAGATTCCAACCGGCATCTGTCTCTGCCGGGGCTACATGGCTTCTCTCTGACTCTGCCTTCTTCCTCCCAGCATTCAGTTTAGTTTTTCCTGCCTAGCTCTGTTCCCCTGTAGCTCTGCTATAGGCCCAAAGCAATTCCTTTATTAACCAATGATATTCACATCATACAGAGGGGAATCCCACCGTGGGATGTGTGGTTTTTGGTATTTCATTGGGTTATGAATATTTGTCATATTGTTTGTCGAGGGGGCATTCTTTACACATTGTTATTGGTAATGGTCATGGAGAAAATGAACAAAGGAGATTAGATTCAGAGTTCTTGTTTCGAAAAGAAAAAAGGAGAATATAGATATGATAGGATGCAAAGGTCGATTATTGCATCTATTCTGAAAAGGAAAAGGGGAGATATAGAAACAGGATAAAAAGGTAGATTATTGGATCTACTTTTAAACCAAAAAAAAGCAACTACTTGTTTTAAATATTTTACATTGGTATGGATCTTTGTATATTGATACAAACTTGAGATTAATTTTGTTAGAACATAGTATGCATAATTTCTCATCTTATTCAAGATATTGTACCTATATAGTTCATTTAACAATGTAATGCAAATTTCTAGTTCTTGAAAGTTATTATTACTAGCAAATTAGGATATAAAGAAATGCAAGTTAGTAGTTAGTCATTACAATCAAACTTGTGGCCATATTAGGTATGTTTTCAAGGTCAAACAGATATATTTTAGATAGACAGGTTGTCTTCAAACACTTCAGAAATCTACAGAATATAGCATTTAAGATGTTTTAATAGTATAGGTTCTTTTATATGAAAATGAGACATGTCTGTTCCTGGCATCACCAATCTACTTAAGAGAAGATGATGGGCATCAAAGAAACTCCACATGGAGTTTTCTTTCTTTGTGGCAAAAGTTAGCCATTGGGCAAGGAAGTGTCCTTGCGTCAACTGCTGACAGTATGCAGTGCAAATTGGACAAGCAGAACACAAAAGAAAGGAATGTTGAACTTTACCAAGACAAGGTAGGACAGTCCTTCAGAATATCCTACTTCACAGAAAAGTCTGTCAGATATGCTAGGGCTGTGGGCTGAAAATGAATATCCCAACACTGCAGAGGAACTTTGGGTGACTGTCCAGGTAGTCAACTGTTTCTGCCATTTCTCACATTTTTGAAAGTCACTTGCTTGTACTTCCTGCTTACAGGTAACATTATATCTTTCTTGGATCTCTGGTGGAGTTGAAGACTTTATAGTCATAGTTTTCCTTGTTACCAGATTCAGAAAAGAAATTCACTAAAGAGGTATAAAGTATTTAAGGTTGAGAGAGATTAAAAGATAATTTTGGTAATGCAAGTTAGAATAGAAAGTAAATTAGGGACAACTTTTCAGACTCATCAGCATAGCATAGATATGGAGTATATTCTCTGAATTTGTCATTTGCTAATGGAGTAGACATCGTTGATGTATGTATTGCCTATATGTATCATATATAGTTATTTTACTTATTGTACATAGTTTTTCTCATATCAGTTATAACTTTTTTATTTTAGACAAAAAAGGGGGAAATGTGATGATATTTTGCTTGTGCTCTAACAAAGTGTGCCTAAAGATCAGAGGGTGGAGCTGGACACTAGTTAACCATAGAGGTATGGAGATCTGTACAGACAGACAGAAAGTGATATGGCTGGGCAGAGAGGGGAATACTAGGCAGGAGGAGGCAGGAGTTCAGCCTTTTTCAGCTGAGGAGTTAGCAAGTTAGCTGTGGCTTGCTCCTTTCTCTCTCAGATCTTTCAGCCTTTCTCGCTATATCTGGCTCTGGGTTTTTATTATTAAGACCAATTAGAACTTGTGTAACACAGCCACACCAATATTTCCACCCCCATCCTCAGAAATTCACAACTCTTTTGAACACAGGCAGGACTAATAATCTCTTCTAATAATCATTAAAATTAATTGCATAGAACATGCATGAAGCTCTTCTAGTCTAGAAGTATTGCCACAGAATGAAGCTTGTTTTCTGTATATGCACATAAGCCCCTCCCCATTGCAAAAAAAATGGAAACAACCTTCCAGACCTCAGTCTAAGCATCTATCCATATGCCTTATCTATATGATATCACACAGAATTTGAAAACATTTCCAAGACTACACCAAGAAAGAACATAGCAAGTCTCTGCAGACTATGTGTCCTTCTTGATTTGCAAGATCATGCCTTTTCCTCCTGCAGCTCTCACTAAAGGTCCATGGCCAACTCAGTGGGTAGATTACAATGGAAACTATCCAAATCACATACTGGTCAGTCAGAAAATCAGGACTCTAACCTGAGAGCCCATGCTAGGATGTATGTGAGAGGCGCCAGGTTCTTTCTCATACAATGGAACTCACTATTGGGGAGATCTAAGCAGAAACATATGAGAGAAAAGTTAATTAGGGGATACGAGATCCTCTAAGGTGGCTTCTGAACTAGCTGGGAACATCTAAGGCATATCGGTTGGGACATGAAAGGTACACTGGTCAGTTTGCATGAGGGAAGATCTGCCAGGAGGAGCTTGGAGACAGCACAAACAGACTTGATGATCATATACAAGGGATTGATTTTAGATTAAAATATTCTAAAATTTGTGTAGAGAACACACAGTCTACAGTGTGCTAGAGGATAACATGTGAAATAGCAATAGGTAAGCTGGAGGGATTTCTTGGTAGGACTTGGCAACCCCTTCATGACAATGTCTCCTGTGTATATGCAAGAGGGTTATGTGCTTCACAGCATTTCCAAAACTAGTTTTTCTGTGAAGTTCTCCTACTTTAAGATATCTTAAACATGCTTTAAGATGTATAAGATATAGCAACACAAATCAATTAACTCTGCTCTCTACTAACAAGCTGCTCAGTGCCACGGTAAAGATAAGCAAGAAAAATTCAAATATAACAAGTTGCATAGTGATGAACTTTAGCGTTTTCTCCATCTCTTCTCTCATTCTTTCTTCTCCTTATTTTCCAAATGTTAAACAAATAATTTTAGCATGGCTGAGCATCTTTCCCTCATTTCCTCACATTGAACTTGCCCTGATCGATCTGAAATGCTTATTTCCCTTGAGAAAGTGACTGGTTGCTGTACCAAGAATATAAAAGGAAAAACTGTTAATATTCAGCTTCATGGGTCCAAAATGGGATTTTGTAACAACTTAACAGCTTATAGAAGCAAGCTTTTTCAGGAGAAAGGGAATTTTCTAAATCTCTTTAACTCCCCAACTTAGTAAGAGCTAAGCCTAAGTCAGCTAATCATACATGTTCCTCTACCTCTGTGCTTCCCAAATCTTGATGTGCACACAAGTCACCTGGGATGTTGTTACAGCGCAGGTTCTGATCCATGAGAGCATTGCCCACGAATCCCCAGGTGATGCCACTGTGCATCCAGGGACTGTACGTTCAGTGAAATGCCACAGGATGACTTTTGGGTTTTTGGTGGCTCGCCATGAGGCTGCCCTCAGGTAGGAGAAATTTCAGTGCTAAGGAAGTGAAAAATCCAAGTCTCTCCTCCCTAAACTGTGGACTGGGAGAATGAGCAAAGAGATAGAAGGCAGTAAGATGTACCTTAAGTTCCCTTCTTTGGGTCTCAGACTAGACATCATCAGTGTGTTAAGAAAGGGTCAAGGAAACGTCCTAAGGAGAAAACGCTGTCCAGGTGGGACTGCCAATGCTGGAATACATGTGTCTTGGTTTGCCCCTGTTCTGGAGTGAGCCCCTTAGCCCCAAATAAAATTGGACGATGAGAAAACTCCCCAAAGACCTCTGCTAATTCCCCAAAGGCTTCTGATGACTCCCCAAAGTTGCCTTCTGCTCTGGTAGATGGCCTCAGCAGCCTCGCTTGTCTCCTGAAAGTCAACCTGGGAGTCCCACCTAGGCAACTACAAAGTGGTGCTACCACTAGACCACAAGGACACCAACCGTACCCCAGGAAGCTGGTAACTAAGTTAACAGGGAAACCTAGTGCAGCCGAAGAAACCAGACTACTGGCCACAAATGCAAAAAATGTCAACAGTAGCCATTAGCCAGCTGAACACTCCCCAGATGGAACTAGTTGACCTTGGGTTGCTCCAAGCCGTACAGCATCCTAGCCTAGCCCCACTGCCACAGACAAAACCAGGATGGTTCCAGAAAACCATGCATGTAATGGCCCAAGAATCCCACCCCCAACACAGCAGGCAAGACACAACCACCACTTCGAAGACACACAATGGCTGGAGACAAAAAGCGAATGCAGTTGTGTAGCTTGGTCTGTTTGAAGGACTCCTGGCGTGGGACCAGGATCTATCCACGGTGCCTGAGCTGGCTTTTTGAAGCCCATTCCCTATAGCGTGATGCCTTGCTCAACCTTGATGCAGCGGGGAGGGGCTTGGTCCTGCCTCAACTTAATATGCCAGGCTTTGTTGACTTCCCATGGGAGGCCTTACCCTTTTAAAGGAGTGGATAGTGGGTTAGGGGAAGGCTGGGGGGGGGCGGGAGGAAGGGTGGGAGGGGGAACTGTGGTTGGTATGTAAAATGAATAAAATTTAAAAAAGAAAAGACATATAGTCCTATAAAGATGATTCTTCCACTGGCCTGGCTTCAGTCAAACTGGGTTCAGCAGTGACTTCAGATTTGTAACTGCTTGTAGCTATCCTCATTGTGGGACAGTAAACACTCAAAAGGAATTCATTTCTTCACATCTAAACTTTCCCTTCTTTCATGGAGCTCCAGGTAATTATCTGTAATTTCTCTTTTCCCTTCCTCCAATATGTTTATGAATGTCCTGACACCCTGACAAATGTCTAAGGGGAATAAATACCTTCTTAAAAGATTGCGTATCTCGCCAGCAGACTCTAGGTAACTAACTAAAACTACCTCTGAGCTCTCCACTAACTCCTGCTGTCAAGAAGCACTGTAGAGGTGCTTTCTGAGAACCACCCTGGTACAATGCTGGTACTGCCCAGTGAGTAGCCTGCTTTCTCATGGGTCCCAAATGGAAAGCAATTTGACCTGCTGAAAGGATTCACTGATAGGATTTATAGGGCTTCTGATCCAAGAGCAGAGAGAGAAACAGTGTTGCCATAAAACACCTCCAGAGGAGAGGGAGAGATGAGAATCCTGGCATTATAGCATTATAGCAGCGCTGCTCAGGAAAAGCACCTCAGAGAGTGGAGAGGATTTCACAGGATTTCTGGGGTGTCTCCTATATTCCCAGATCCCATCCCACAGTGATAGACCTGTGCTTTTCTGCTCCGCCTTCCACCTCGTTCCCATTCCCACGGGAGCCATCGCCACAGGGATTTACTGTGACCAGTGGGAAGCATTTTGCTTTCAAGTTGCTCAAATAATCGGAGGGGGAGGGGAGGATAAGAGGAGGAGAAAGAGAAAGAGGAGAGGAGAAGGGAGACAAAGCAGGGGATGGGGAGGAGAAGAGGAAGAAAGGGAAGGAGGAGAGGAGGAGGGGAGGAAAAGGAATAAATATAAGATGGTTCAGTCAGCAAAGTACTTGCTTTGCAAGCACAAGGACCTGAGTTCAATCCCCAGAACTCACATTAATAAATAAATAAATAAATAAATAAATAAATAAAATAATGGTGGCACGCATTTGTAACACAGGTGCTGAGCAGGCAGAGACAGGTAGATTCCCGGGCTCACTGGCCAGCCAGCCCAGCCTAATCAAAAAGCTACAGGCCAGTGAAAGACCCTGTCTCAAAAAAATGAGGTGGACAACTCATGAGGAATGACACTCCGGGCCATCCTCTGACCTCCACATGCATGAGCAGACATGCGCATGTGCACCTGTATATACAAATGAGTGCACCTGCACACACATGAACACACATGCATATACAAAAAAACAAGAAAACGTTTTACATGAGGCAGACAAGATTTGTTTTGTCTCCAAATTCAAATAAAAGCTAATGTTTTGCAAATGTCCTGGGAAACTGGGAAGCCTTTTACAAAAATTACTTGGAAAAGGCATGATATTTTAGACAATTGTGTAAGTAAGCACAAGAAAGGGGGGGAGATCTATGGGTGATTATGTATAAAAAGCAAAAAGCAACCATGCCCAGAGAGACAGGATATACAAAGACAGTCCACACCCTGAGTCATAACTACCCCCTGCTCCGTGATCGTGAATGCTGATCACAACCCCACCAGCAGTTAGAAGATGTACTTCTGTGTCCTGCATTGTGTAATGGCCTGGCTAACTTAACCATACCTGGTTCTCCCTGCAGAGTTCCCAGCTAACCCCTTTAGCATCATCGTAAAGACCCAGGTATATTCTTATTTATCCGGACAGAAACTGAGCAGACCATGTCTATTCAGAGTCAGGTTATAGGGCTCCCGCTGGCTCTAGGAAAGAACTGGACATTAGTGCCCTGAAAACGGTCTCACTGGGGGCCGCTGCGTCAGTTGTATGTGGCATCCATATTTACCTTTCCAAAGTTCCACTCCATTCTTGAAGAAAGTGAATTATGTTTTTCAGAACATGTGGTAAACATCCAGGAAAAACACAGCTTATCAATGGCCAAAAAGTGGGTTTATCCCCCCAAATGTTACTGAGTACAGAAGCCTCCTGGCCAGGCCTGCAGAAAAGCAAGCTACCCACTGGGCTCACTGCTGGGCTTTCTGAATTATCCTCTTCCATTAAGGCGCAGATCAAATTTCACTTCCTTAAAGAAGCCTCCCTGGCCACTCAAGCCTCCATTGATCTCTCCTTTCACAGAAACTTCTAGAACAAGTATCGATTGTACCGTAATTGCAGTATTTAATCATATATTGTCATGTATTCCTTAAGTTCTTCTTTTTATGCAAAGACATTTTCCAAAAAAAACTGGAAGATCTCACTACCTACCATAAAGTTTCTCAGTCAGGGGTTGGCTTCTAGGCCTCCCATAATCGTAGGTTACATGTTTCATTGCTGGTGGCTCACTGTTTTCTGATCTTACCACAGCAATGGACCACTGGAATACTGAGTCCTGATAGCTACCTGGGAAGAGCCCGGGGCTCCTGAGCTGCCTGACAACCCCACTCTCAGCACTCGCCCCTGAGCCAGCTTCTGACTCGCCAGCTGGCATCCCTGGCTGCAGCTCCTCTTCTCCACCCACTAGCAGGGCATTGTCTTTCCTCCTGAGAGACGGCTGCCTGCCCTTCAGATTCCTGGCTAAGAGCTGCTTAGGTAGAAGTGTTCTTCGCAAACACTCCCCAGGTAGCCTACTCTGTGCTGCAAAGCTAACATCTTTCCTAATTGATAACCTTGGTTCACGTGGCCTCTAGGAACCACTTGGTAGCTCTCTGCTGCTCCCTTCTGGCAATTTTGTGACACTGCATCAAGTCTTTCAAGGAATTCAGCCTTGCAGCTTGGAATTCCAGTTTCATCCTGTAGATTGGGGGTGCCTGAGGGCGGGGGGGGGGGGAGGAAGGAGGGGAGAGCAAGAGGAGAGAGAGGATAGGTGAATGAAAGAATGAATGAATGAATGAGATAGACAGATGATAGATATCACATGAGAAATGTTTTCAAATTTCCCTATGTTTTGTTAACACTTAACCTATATTTCATCTTTGGCTACTCCATTCAGCTAGCCCTGCATCATTAGAGTTCTGCTAAAAACGCCAGGCGCCAGATATCTCTATCAGACGCCTCTACAGATGCAAGAGCCAAGTATATGTGACTCTATATGCTCTCTCATCCACACCATAACAAAGTTACGCCTGATGGCAAATGGGCAAGTCACAAAAATTAGTTTATATGGTTGGACGAGAAGCTTATTGAAAATTAAAACTCCTAAGCATCTCGAGACTCTAATTTTCTAGATGGAACCCAGAGACTAATTTTTTACTGGCACCTTGTAATTGGACCGCAAGAGATCCATAGGAGACATTGAGCTCCCGTTTCTTCTACATCTTGACTCAGCCAAAGTAAACACCCTGGGATTTAGAAACCAGCGCAGTCGGGGGTGAGGGGTAAGCTTCCTCGAGTAAGCATCTAACTATCAGAAATTCCCTCTTCTTTGCAGTACCAATATACGCAGAACAGTAGCATGGGGTGCAAGGGAGAGTGGTAATTTAATAACTCTCTCTTCCATGATTTATCGCACAAGATCTCGCAGCACATAGAGACGATAAGTCGCTGAGTCAGGAAATGGTTAAGCACCCAACAATTATTCCAAATACACTGCTGTATACTTTATTAGGCCTAGAGATGTGATCTCGCAGAATTTTGTTTCAGTTATTTTCTTAGCCAAGTGAAGATGCACCAGACTCACCTGATTTCTTAATAATTCTCTAATGGGAGGGGGGCTTCTGCAAGCATCCTGACTGCTAAAACTAACTTTGAAATTTCATTTTCAGGTTTAGCACGCAGATCAGATTCAGTGGTTTCGGTTAAGATCCTGGTGAAAGCTACCCCACTAACCTGCCCTTGCTTGGTTGCTTTTAACATCAGTTTCATGGCCCCTCTCTCTAAGCAGTGGATTCCCATGAGCTTTGTCACAGACTGCACCTCTGGCAAATTGGCCACCATGGTAAAAGGTACCTAAACTGGCTTTCTGAGACGTGCATGCTGCGCAGACCTTCTGACGTCAGAGGCCAAAACTTCATCCTCCGAGCCAGCTACGCTGCTGCTCTCTGAGCGTCCTAGGAAGAGCAGCGAGGCTTTAGGGAGCACACATGGACCACAATCACTTCACTTTCCCGCGCTTTAATCACCTTTTCCCACACTCCAGGCCACCCTGAGACTTCAACCTCGAAGTGCCCCTACACTCTTTCCTCAGGGAGGCAGATCTGAGGCTACCTGCCCCAGCTTCACAACCGACTGCCTCAAGAGGGAGCCTCTGCCATCACCTCCCACATGGTCTAGCGGTTAGGATTCCTGGTTTTCACCCAGGCGGCCCGGGTTCGACTCCCGGTGTGGGAATGTGTGTTCTTTAGTTTGGCTGCAAAGAAAAGTATGAAGAGGCTGCTTTAGTTAAGCAAAATGCAGTCAGTCCTGCACCCTCCTGAAAAGACTCTCTTGCAAAATCCATTCATTATATATACACGTTGGGCAATCATTCAACACACTTTTTTAAAAATGTTGAGACAGGGTTGTTGGGCAAGCACTCCACTCGGGCCTTTTTTTTTTTTCTTCATGTTAACACAGGTTCCCTTGAATTCTGTAACACAAGCAGCCTAAAATTCATCACTTTCCTACCTTAGATTCCAGAGTCGCTGGGTTTACAGGCCTGTGCCACCTGGCCCAGTAAAGCTCCTGGGCGACTGGCATATTGCACAGAAGGCAGGCTGGGCCTGTTGTTGCAGCCAGTCGTGCTTGAGTAGCAAGGCTTGCTTGCAGCTTCTGCCCAGAACCCGGCTATCTGCATTATAATCCTGTTGGCAGCCCTTAAAAACCCGCCCGAGGAAGGGCACGTTTTCCGTGTATTTGGTCTTATTCTTGCAAACTGTTGTAGAAAGAATTAAAGGAGGCATGGCTGTCCGGTTCCTGATTGGTGGAAACCTTCCCCTTAGTCAACATTTCCCAGAACTCTTGCAGCGAACTGTGATCACTGCTTTCCCGCCCCACTTCCTCGCCCTCCCCGCATCCCATTCCAGCCAGGACACAGTCTTCACCATCCCCAGCTACCGTCACTTGCTCACACAGTGCACACAGAGAAGGGATGTGACAGGGACATCTGATGAATTTTATAGACTCAAAAAAAAAAAGAGGGATATTTGGATAAAAGATTGTATTTATGAGTTACTGCTTTTAGACAATTATATTGGTATAGATTTTTGTATATTGATAAAAGTTAAATTATATTGAATATTGTATGCATATATGCTTCTACCTCCATTTGAAACATTGTTTATGTATTGACATATATATTTACCATACTGCAATGTACATTACTACCTCCGATTAAGATACTTATACATTGTCTATGTTTGAAAGTCATCGTCCTCATTTATTGCGCAGTTGTTTATTATCTTAGTCTTTAAGTTAGATAGGTATTGAGAATTATAGATCAGTAGTCATCTATGTTTGTTATATTTATGATTAGACTAATCAGGTTCTTTAGATACATAGAGATTATATTCAGTATAGATAGATAATCTTCAACCTCTTCAAGGAGCTGTAGAAAATGGCCTTTAATATAATCTAGAGTTTCGT
>PVIU01034489.1:0-11289 GCA_004026605.1 Ondatra zibethicus | reverse complement strand
CAAGGATAAATCCTGGTCCAACTGCCAAGGGCCCCCTCAAACAAACCAAGCCACACTACTGTCACCCACATGCAGAGGGCCTAGTTTGGTACCATGCAGGCTCCCCAGCTGTCAGTCCAGAGCCCATGAGCTCCCAGTATGAACTCGAGTCATTCATAAGAAATAATTACTAGCTCAATAATATAAAAACAAAGGTAGAGCCAAATTTCCATGAAAATAATTTTGAGGTACGAATGCAAGCAGATAGCAACAAATGATTATATTAATATGTAGAGAGTGCCAACGCAGAGAGTTCACTTATCAGCGAGATGTTGAAAATATTCGAGTTACAGATACCAACATTGAACAGAAGAAAAAAATGACAAGAGGAACACCGCCTTCAAATCTTTCACTCTTAAAACAGGATTGGCCCAAAATATAGAAAGGTTAAGCAGCATCCCAAAAGATCTGGAAGTTTAGTGAATCAGAGGGATTTTCTGTTTTAGTTCGTCTTCCTTTTATAAGTTTGCTATGGCTCTAAAGTTGTAGAAAATATGTATTAAATTTACTACATCATCTTAAAATTGAAAGTCATCATACAGATGATCTCAGGAATGGTGTGGGTAAGCGCTGCAAGGGAGAAAGGGTCACTGTTCTCTGATTATCTGTTCATTGTGATTGTGAAATAGCCTCAAAATAAAGAGAAATCACCGATTCCACTCATTTGTGCATTAATCTATTTTGATATGGATAAATTACATGACATATAGTCTTCTTGACCTAATTTATGGAAGAAAAACACAGAAAAGAATTCCTAACATTTTATTTGTCACCTTATTAGGCCTTCATATAAAAACTTGTATCTCGGCTCTTTTAAAATCGGTAATAACCGTAATCATCAGTGACACATGGACAATGGAGCTTTATGGAGTATAAACAGACACTGATTCAACTGTATTCTAAAACAGCACAGAACACTGAACTCTGGTTTTCAAACTGGTTAAAAGTCAAGGCACTTTTGACACAGTGTATGACACCCGGAACATCAAGATCTTTCAGAATGCATCACCCTTACTTGCCAGAGGATTACAAAAGCGCAGCCTACTACAAAGCTCAGCTCTACTCTTTATGTTCTCAGTTTGTCAATTTGAAATTGACAAACCCCGTTTCCAAATAACCGTTACTTGAAAGCCAACCCAACTCTCAGAGTCCTTCTGAGAGCCGCTGAAGCAAAACTAAATTCTGAGCTGTGACACTTAGGTGGGAACAGGTGCAGAGGGAATCCTGCGGTGCTTATCCCACACCTGGTATTTAGAAATAACGGTAATAGCATAGAACCATTCTGTATTGTTTTTATTGGTGTTATTTATTACCCCAGCTAGGCTAAGTTTCTTTTTCATAACTAGCTAAACAGGAATGACAAATGCAAGACTAGGTGATGTATATGCACTCCTTGGCATAGATGAATCAGTGGCAATGGATTCTTTACTGAGTTTAGAAGACCCCTGACATTTTAGTCTATGCAAAATAAGGAAAGATAATCTGATTTGACATGTCCTGAGAAGCCTAGAGGCTGTAGGAACCCCACTGGACTAGTGCATGGTTAGTTAATAAAGAGAAAGCAGACCGACACCAAGGTGAGCAATAATTAAACCCGCTGTGAAACTCTCTAACAGGAAGCAGTAAGTGGCATGTTGTTAGCAGAGTGATGTTTCTTCTCATGACACCGATTGGCAAACCTCAAAGTGAACAGAGATTCTGCTCAAGGCAACATGACTGTGCTCAGGCATACCACGAACTTGCTGCTCCCAGGTCACGTTCTGGCTGGCAGTGTCTGCCATACTCACTCTGTTGGGTGTCTACTGCTTTTCACAATTTATGCAGGGGTGTTAGGACCTTTCATTTATGGATATAGTGCTCAGGGATAGGAATCTAAAAAAATAAAATAAATCCACTATCATAAAAAGGCTTGAAACAGTATAAGATATATAAAGAGATAAATACATATCAAACTGGTTAGGCTTACAAGAAGGCTGAGCCTAATTCAGCATGCGAGGACCAAGAATATAAAAGAATGAAAGCAATGACATTTAGGAGCATGAGTTGGGGGTGGGGGACAGGAGAAAGATCAAATTATGACTACACATTTGTAAGATAAAGAAGACATTTCAGGCAACGAAGACCAAATATGAAAAAAGATGCAAAGACGTGGTTATAAAAATGAGTGATAATCCATGAAGTCATACAGCTGCCATCTTGTCCTTTGCACAGCAGACCATGGGAAAAAAACAAATCCATCAGAGAAGGACCAAACTGTGAAACACCCTGATGTTGAGTAGACTCTTTTGTGGCAAACAGGAAGATCCTCAGCTGAGCATAGATTACAGGAAACATTAAAACATGTTTCCCAGGCGACAGTTAAAATTCTTTTTGTCTAACTCAAACACACTTGAAAGATGTCTGGACATGAGTAGTCAAAGAAAAAGATGCATTAAGATGTCCTAATCACACACTTTATTTGTTGTATAAACAGTGAAGATAAAATAGTGGGGTGAGACAAGAGGCTGTGTTAATACTTAAGAGTGCCCCGAGATAGCTGAGATAAAACAAGAGCCAAGCCCACACAGAGGCCATGAAAACAGGGTGAAGAGAAGTGAGGAAAGATCTGGAGTTGAAGCAACACATCTTTTCTTTGAGATTAAGGGAGATGATGAAGAGATTATTGAAAAACAGTCAGCTGGGACAGAATGCTTGGTGGCGTTATTAGGCATCATTGAGAACATAATGGGAAAAACAGGATCCTTAGCCCCATTGATGACGCTCAATGTCTGGGCTAAGGTTTCCAGAAAGCATTCCCAAACCAAAACCGGATTTTTTTTTTACCCCCTGCACTGTTTTGTTTGGTTAATAATCATTTACTCACAGTCTACAGTTATAGAATTCCTTCAGAAATTTTATTGGTAATTTATCTTTCTTCTTCCAAATATAATTCACCTCTCTTCTAGGAATCCACAATTGAGTTATGTTTCAATAACTACACGCTGGGTTTTCTTTCACAGAAAGCAGGAGAGGAGATGAAAACAAGTTTGTTTCTCATGTGGTAGGTTATAGTGTGAGCAAAACATAAAAATTAGTATGAGGTTATCAATTACATTACCCTCACGAAGGAAAACTCAGAACACGCTCCTATGCTCATGTGTTTACAGGAGGTAAGGGCTCAGCGGGTTGCAAAACTGTCCTCTGAGGAAATCCTACTTAGGAACCTCAAGTGACCTCCAGTGAAACCAGAGCGAGTTCCTGCTTCTGCAGGAGGCTCCCTCTAATGGAGGAAAGGTTTGGGACGGAGGTGGAGACAGTATGACACCCGGGAGTCCCTTGCTTTCCTCCTGAGCCTGTTCTGCTATGCACCCCACACTCAGTCTCCTTGAGCAAGCATTCTGTGACAACTTAGAGAAGCCTTATTTCAACAGAGTGATGCAGATCTGCCTAGGAGAATTGCCTGCCTGAGCGGAGGTGTGAACTTAATCCTGGACTTTTTTTTTTTTTTCACATGCTGATTTTGGTGATGCGGACACTGTTGAAGAGCACCTGGAAGAAAAACAAAAGTTACATCAAGCTTGAAAGTTACATTGCTGAGCCATGTTTATGAAAACAGGTTTGAGCAAGCCCTTTATTCTCATTAACAGTTCTTGGTAGAAAAAGGAGTCTTTGGCTCATCCAAGTAGCTAGCTCCCATCCCTCTACTGAGGCCACAGGCTCCCACACAGAGGGCTCCTAATGGCCTGCAGCCCAACCTTCGACTCACCACACCGCTGCAGTATGTCATATTCCATCAGGAGCAACTGTGCAAATAACATATTTCCATTTTTAAAGTCTGAAAAATGTCACAAAAAGCTTTTGGCATTTACATGACTCAGACTTACACCCTCTAATTCTCTCTGCAGCTAATTTCTTATGTTCGGTACATATCCACCACAGGAAAGCAGGAAAAACGATTACAAGCAAAGCTGAAGTTCTGCAGCCTAGCCATTAGCATTCACAAGTCTAAAGAGTCGGGATTTAATGGCACGATCGGCAGTTATTTCTTATATAACGAAAATTAGGACTTTCAACATGTGAGACATTAAAAAATATTCAGTAATTTTTGCTATAGCCTATAGGGCTTTTTAATGCATTTCTGAGAACCAGCAAAAATCTACAAAGATGTGCACCAAGAGGGTCTAATAGATCAGAAGCGGGAAATTATAGTCAGTGTGGGGAAAACAGTTTGCTGTACGCTCTCCAAGCACTGATCGTATCAGTGGTAAGCCTGCCCCATGCTTCATTTAATGTTGGACCACACTCACTGTGAGAGGATATTCATGCTTGTGTTTTATGAAGCTCAGCATGTAAAATCCACATGCAATGTTTCTACTTCTTCAGTCTCAGTTTACATAGATTGGACTTTTATCTATCTGCTGAGTAACGTTTGTTGTTTTATTTTCTACTGTTTAATACTATAAAAGCTCATCAAAGGGCATGGAGATACTGGGGTGGGGGAGATCTTTCTTAGCCCCAGGAAGAGATTCAAATGCACTCTGAAAACAAATCATTCATTTGAAGTTAATTGAGTTATATGCCTTGCTTCAAAAGGAAAAAATGTGCATGATCATAACTATTTTGTGTTGTAAAGTCTATATGAGCAAAACGCACAAGGTCCAATTGTGTAGAAAGCCACATACACAGTAAGCTAGCAGAAACTTAGCAAATAAGTTTGCTACTTACAGGAACAGCAGTGAGCACAGCCTTTTGCAAGCCTAGATCCCTAACTCCTTGGCTGATTCTCCCACAAGTGACTGACTCAATTATTTTTTGTCACAATATTTTTATTGGTTTTTGGGGGAATTTTACATAATGAACCCTGATAGTTTTTGTTTTGTTTTTTGTCTCCAAACTATTCTGCTAGCTAGCTGTGGTGGTTTGAATGAGAATGACTTCCATGGACTCAAATTTTTGAATGTCGATTCCCCAGTTAGTAGAACTTTTTGGAAAGGGGTAAGAGCTATGGTCTTGGAGGAGGGGTGTCACTGGCTTTGAGGTTTCAAAAGCCCAGGCTATGCCCAGTTAGCTCCCTCTTTGTCTCTTACTTACGGATCAAGATCAAGGTCTCAGCGGCTGCTCCAGCTATATGTGACCAGGCCTTCATATCAACATCATTGATTCCAAGTCTCTAGAGCTGTGAGCCCAGTTAAAGTACTATATGAGTTACCTGATCCTAGAGGCTTACAACAGCAATAGAAAAATAACTAAAGTACCAGCCTTATCTTCATATTGATCACTTAGTCTTTGACTGAGTATTATTGTAAAAATAAAAGAGCTAATTAATCACAAGAAAAGCAGGTGTCTAGTACCCTCTTTCCTTGGTCCACATGCAAGGCAGAGTTCTTGGACCACTTTTACATCAGGTTATCAATTAATGTGTTTCCAAATATGCTGAAATACCCTAGTTAAAGGCATGCTCCAGGAAGATCATTTCCTAGAAGAGTGACACCAAAGACTAGGGCAGAAGCAACACTGAAGCAAATTGTTGTCCTCCTATGATGACTGGGTTAGATATCCTTCATATGCACAACGTATTTGTAAAAATTAGCTGTGCATATATAATAAATACCAACTGGATGCAGTACTAACAGATGGCTTTTTAATTTAGATTCATCTTGACTTTCTTCTGGAAAAAGGAGCAGATATCAGGCATTGTCTCCTTATTCTCTGCTCAATGGTGACAAGGAGATCAACAAAATTTCCTCAAGTAGAACTTACAGAAATATTAAAGACAATCAATATACTTCTTTCACACATACTCATGACATACTGTATTTTTGATAACTCAATAAACTTTATCTATGTATGCAAATTCTTAACAATTGTCAATTTTAACTAAATTTAAGAACCATAGACTATTCTAAAAAAACCTAATTTATCCTAGTGGTAAATTAAGGAGCTTGATCAATAAGAATGGTTTTCAGTCACTCCCTAACTCTTCAAAGAATAGCCTACTGATCTGTTGGCATTCATTTCCCGCTAACAAATCTGTACTGAATATCTATCCATATTCAAAGACTTCTAGGGGCAAAGGGTTTTAGGAAGTCAGTTAAACTTGCAAGTGGTTTTCTAATATTCACTAATCTAGGCATTTATTCAGTGAACATTTTACTTATAATGGGCAGTTGTAAGTAGACAAATCAAAGGAAAACTACATATCTGGACTTTACAATGTAAAGGATAACATCAATATATCCATAGATTTGTTAGCACATATTATGAATGCTAACTACAGCCTGTATTAGATGACTGAGCAACCAATGGGAACACAGGTTCACCTACTAAGAAAGGGAGGAGAAGGACCATCTTAGAAAGCCCTAGAAGGAGGATGACGTTGCTGAAAGGCATTAATTAATAGGCATAAGATCCAAAGCTGGAACAGTCACCGAAGGCACTGAGATTAAATTAAATAGTGGAAAGAGAGGCAGCAGGCTGGAAATTGCTCAAACGTAGGACTTGCTGTTTCTCAAACCCAAGGGATAGAGGGCATAAATTACGTTCACTACAACTTTCTCCATTCTTGAAAACACTCCAGAGTTTTAAAAAAAGAAAAGAAAAAATTTCAGAGTGCGAGCAGAAATTACAAACTTACATGCTTTGAACTTCTCTTTAAGAAACCCTGGATGTGTTGTATTTAACTGAAAGAGTGTTTTAATTCATGGATAATTCGCAAAAAAAATCACATATTCTCAAGTTTGAAGCCCCCCCCTTTTGGGGTAGGACCTCCCTGTCTATGTAAATCTATTAACTCTCGCCCCCGCCCCCTCCCACAAGCGAATTATCAAGGTTCATTTGAAAAAGTAAATTTTTGGCAAATCTGGGCCAGAATAATCTGGAGACGAAGAACAGTGCTGCCCTACAGAGGGCTGTGCGCCAGCTCACTGCCATCCTCTCTTGGCCAGCTTCAGTTCTTACTCTTCCCTGGCAGGCTCAGGCTAGTGTTCTCCTTGAGATGCCTGAGCTAAGTGTTTAATACTTCTGCAATGGCAATGCACCTAGAGAGTAAAAGGTGAAATGTAAGCTCTGAACTATGATTCAGTAATTTGCCATTAACACAGTAGAAGAGAACAAACGGTTGGATAGCGAGCTGGGAAACAGAGCAGTATGTTATGAAGTCATACTTGGGCATGATCAATCAAAAACTAGTGTTCACTTGTTCACTTCAAACTGGAAGCCACTTCGGTCCAACACTGAGCTAAATCATTGGTCTTTCCCTAGTGCATGTCTTTGCTTACTTACTTATGATGCTCATGTTTGCAAGCCTGTAAGCTTTCTCTCAGACATCTCCTGAAAAGTTCCTGGTGCCACAACCACTCACTGGATTCTAACCACAGGCATTATCTCCAGGTAAGTAAAATGTTCACTTCTTAAAAAGAAAGAGGAGCCAAGTATCACAGCATTGTTAACCTCCACAGACAACACAATGGGCATGAGAATTACCTGCAAAAGCCTTAGGTTACTTTGGTTTTTAGGTTTTGTCTTGTTTTGTTTTTGAAGAGTGAATATCTTTGCACACACTGTCAGCATACACCGTGTAGGAGTAATTATCATCATTAACCTGAGTCTTCGTAGGTAGCCTACTTATTAATATGTATTGCCATTCACTATAAGTGCTAAGTTGTGGCAGAAAAACAAAAGAGGTTGCTGAATAAAAATGGCATCCCAGGCTTCAGTAATGTTATTAAAATATTTAGAAAGTGGAGCTAATGAGTTCACCTTTCTTCTCAAAACACACATACTCAAATGCTCTTAGCCTTTCAAAGAACATGTCAGCTCAACAAGATTATGTAACCTAATACATACAGAGGAAGCAGAGGAATGCTTACAAAGAAGCTCGACATCATGAACTGTTCATTCACAGAAGACAATGAATAAAATCAATGACTTGATCAAAATGCTTGAAAATTCCTGAGTTTCACATTCCAAATGTGACATTTGGAAAGCATGAGCTCAGAACCCACAAACCAAAAGCAGATGAAATGTTTGCAACGGCTTCTAGCAGACAGTTTCCCAAGCTCTAGGGGGAAAAACCTATGGGGGTCAAGTGCTTGGTTTTTGCAACTGTAGTAGATTACTGCTACAAATCAGGACCAAACAAGGGGCCAGGACCCAGAAAGACAGACAGCACCCTCACCAAGGTGAGCAGCAAGACTGAGCTACTCAAAGTCAGGATGTTCTGTGCACAGAAGAATCAAGGCATCATACCAAAGGCAGATGGCAAGGGGCACAAACCTACTTCAGAGAAGGGGGTAGAAATTTATGGAAGTCTCTAACAATGAAAATGTTTCATGGAAAATGGAAGAATATAGTTAGGATAAGTCAAAGAAAAAAGTTCTAGTTGGGACCTATGGGCATATGGTATGTTACTTGCTTTCAGATGCATCCTGGAATATCAGTTCTTATCTAGAAGTTGTACATTGACCTATTATTTCTATTCTATTTACTTAAAAAGAATGAATAAGACAGCAAAATGACCTGTCAAAGACATGGATTTTCCTTCTTCATAACTCCACAACTCTGATCTTTATCTTTACTTGTATGCCCCCACTCTGGACCTAGGCAGACAACAGTTTTTCTCGATTCAATGACAAAATTCATGTCCCTGTATATAATATTGGTAGTTCTCTTTCAGAAGCTGTTTACATCAAGAAAGCAAAACCGAGTCTGAAAACAAATTTTCAGAGGGAAATGTGAGGGAAAGAGTAGGGGAAATCAGAGCCTTATAGAAACTGAAAATAAACAAATATTAGAAAAATCAAGAAAAAAATGTTAAGGAAGATTTTTATTTGATAAGTTTTCAGACTTCTTTAATATCATCTTTTCTATTCTAATTGCACTTTCTTTTACTGCCTCTTATGATTATCCTTTCCTATAAAAAATGGGAAAACAGCCTATTCTTTCTAACAGTGGTTAGAGTTTGTTTTAATTCAGTCTTTGAAATGTGTAACATAAAACTTCAAAAGAGGCATAATCATTGTTTATATGACTGCTATGAGTTTATGAAGGCTAACACAAAAATTCTGGTAAGTTCTTTTTTAAGTTCCCATTGGGGAAAAAAATGAAGGACAGAGTTGAGTTCATAGAAATATATAACTTCGTGTGTTCATGATAAAACTTCCAAACCTTAATGGCAATGCTGAGTCTTCTACTTAAAACTTAAGACATCTAATTTGAAATGTTTTCTACAAGCTGTCTTCTGAATTTATGTTTTTCAGACATTGCCATCATTCCTGGTACTAAACATTATAAATCAGATTCACATTATGGTAAGACCCTTGGCCTACACACATGGGCAACTTAGCCCAGTAGGCAATCTGGACAACCTGGAAGGCAAGTAGCTAACAGAGACTGGAACCATGTAATTATATACAGAAAACACAAGTACTGTCTATATGCAACCCAGCATCCCCATTTCTTGCCTCAAGACACAATGCTTGCATCCCCATAACCACCTGACTGAAGGAAAAGATATGAACATTAATCAATTGCAGTTAAGGGACTGAAGTGATGGCTCAGTTGCTAAAATGCCTGTCATGCAATCATAAAAATGAGTTCAGATCTCCATTACCCATGAGAAATCTTGGTGCAGCAGTGGGCTTGGTAACACTGACACGGGTGGATACAGGTAGCTTCCTGGGACGTGTTGCCAAACTAAGCTTGCTGAACCAATGACCTCTAGGTTCAACGAGAAACCCTGTCTCAAAAAGTAAGGTAAAGAGTCATCAAGAAAGCCGCTGGCATGGATCTCTGTCCTCCATGTGCAAACACACCTATACCTATCCTTATGAACAGGTACAAACACTATACAACTCCCCCGACACACACAAACCAGAAAATAAAACTTACAAACCTCAGTTGCAGTTAAAATATGTGCTGTAGATTAATATGTATTCTCTACCCAAGCTCATGTGAACTTCTGTTTCCAAAGTTACTTATTTGAGAAGTCATGCATCCACAAGAGGTCACGGGGTATTAGGGAATGGGGGGTAAGCTAAATCTGGTGAGGCTATATTCATCACTGAGAGAGTGGGATGCTTTCAAGCAGAAGCTTCCATCACCTTCTCATCTGCATGCCATGCTGTTGGATTATGAGCTACATAAACTTCTCTTTATAAATGACTCAGCTTCGTGTACTTTGTTACAACAGATCTGGCTAAACAATAATTACCTTCAAACTCATAATGATGTAATGCTGAGGGTGTGATCCTAGGACTCCTCTTACAATGTAACAAATTTCTTAAGCTGAAAGCTTCAAAACGAATTTTTCATGTCAAATTATCTGGTTATTTTGTGATTAACTTGACTGTAAACTATTTTTAGTAATAAAAAAACTTTTATAGTTGATCACATTATGCAAGTAACACAAGATTGTTACTAAACCAAAAAATATTGTAACCGTAGGACAGCATGGGAGTTTCTTGAACATAACTTTGTAAAATTAATATTTTAAATTTGATATAGATATATATTTAATTTTTCTAATTTTCTGCATGTATATCTGTACACACCATGTGTAAGCCTGGTTCCCTTGGAGGCCAGAAGAAGGCATCAGATGTCCTGGAACTGGAGTCACTGAAAGTTGAAAGCCACCATGTGGGTGTTGGCAATCAGTCTTAGGTACTCTAGAAGAGCAGCTGGTGCTCTTAATTACCAAGCCATCTCTCCAGCGCCTTTAGTTAGATATTTCTATGTTAACCTAAAAACCTCTGTGAGAGAAGTTTGAGGGACATAGTCATTCACTTAGCATATGTAATTCACATTTTATTAATCTGCAAAATCTATTGATTCACACAGATTGGCCGTACAGTGTTTAAGTAGCCAGCATTCTAAGAAGTGATTGAATTACCTGTCAAATACTTGGCCCTCGTCATTTTACACTCTACCAAAAATGAGCTGCTGAATATCATGTTATTTGTTCTAGTTCCCTATTGGATACAGCAAATCATATGCTTGACTAACCTATGCTAATGTATGAGTCACTACAAGGATTTTTCTGACCAATTAAAAGTAGTGCAAGGGTTTCCTTCCCCATGGATGATAAGATTTTTCAAGGGTAATTTTAGCAACTCTTTAGCCGTTGGTATAAGTGCTTAACCCTTTGGGATAGATTACATGCTCCTATGCCTCTGGTACTAGAAACAAGGAATTGAGTTTATAAACTCATATAAAATAGCCTTACTTGAACCCAAAGAAAAACAGATATAGATCCTTCTGGAAATTGGAAGCGGA
>PVIU01034488.1:0-11286 GCA_004026605.1 Ondatra zibethicus | reverse complement strand
CAGGAGGCATTACCATCCCTGACTTCAAACTCTATTACAGAGCGACAGTAATGAAAACAGCTTGGTATTGGCATAAAAACAGAGACATTGACCAATGGAATCGAATCGAAGACCCGGATATTAATCCACAAACCTATGAACACCTCATATTTGACAAAGAAGCTAAAAGTATACAATGGAAGAATGAAAGCATCTTTAATAAATGGTGCTGGCATAACTGGATGTCAACCTGTAGGAGAATGAAAATAGATCCTTACTTATCTCCATGCACAAAGCTCAAATCCAAATGGATTAAAGACCTCAATATTAATCTGACCACACTTAACCTGATAGAAGAGAAAGTGGGAAGTAGCCTCCAAAACATGGGCACAGGAGACCACTTCCTATGTAAAACCCCAGTGACACAGACAATAAAAGCAATAATGAATAAATGGGACCTCCTGAAACTGAGAAGCTTCTGTAATGCTAAGGACACTGTCATTAAGACAAACAGGCATCCTACTGAATGCGAGAAGATCTTCACTAACCCCACATCGGACAAAGGTCTGATCTCCAAAATATAGAAAGAACTGAAGAAACTAGACATTAAAATTCTAAATTACCCAATTAAAAAATGGGGTAAGGATCTGAACTGAGAATTCTCAACAGAAGAAATTCGAATGGCCCAAAGATACCTAAGGTCATGCTCAACTTCCTTAGTTTTTCCTATTCTTTTACTTACATTCTTAGCCTATCTCCGTAAACCTGTCCATCAATTGATTATATTTTATTTCTTTTACACTTTCAATTGTTTTCTCCATTAGACCTTTTCCTTCAGGATATATTACACTCAAATCTCTGTAATGTACAAGTACCCAAGAGCAAATATTGCTCTAAATTCTACATTGTCCATCTTATAATTCCCACCTTAGCTATTTTAACAGTGAAAATTTAGGATAATAGTATTCTCCCCTTGTAAGCATACTTTCTTCAACCCTACTGTAGCTGGCATCTACCCTTGCCACTCCACTAATAATAATGCTATTATCAGTGCAATACATTGGTTGCAAATTTCTATATATAGCTTCTATGTTTTATCTCACATTACTTTTTACAACATCAGAGATCTTGATCACTCTGTCTTTTGAGTGTCATGATGCTGAACTTTCTTTGTGTCTTTTTTTCTCAGTTTACTTTTGTATGTGATCATATTTAAAACATTGGACTTTCAGCTTCTAACCATATTTTATAGCAGGCTGAGGTCTTTGTGCAGCTCTCTGGTGCTTGGGCAACCCTTTTCCCCTTTGTCCAGCATCTATCAAATCTTTATACCATGTGACTACTTCTCTTACTCCTTTAGTCACTGATAAGGTTTACTTTCTTTAAAGTTCATTGCATTCTCAGAATATATGGCCCCATAAAAGAGTCTCTGTTGTATAATGTTTAGCTATTTCCCAGTCTGCCTCTCTAATGACAATTTTTTGAAAACTATAGCAATACCTTTCCCCTAGATTTTTAGCACAGTACCTAGCAATGAGTCCATGAGCTATCAAACATTTGTAGATAAGTAAATGGATGGGATCATGTGAGGTAAACAGTCCTGTGGAGAATGTAGGAGGGAAGAGATAACTACCTGAGTGCTGAATAGGTAGTAAATGGCATGGTCAAACATATTTATTCATAATGTGATGGAATATTCAAACATTTGTCTTTTTTCACTGTTTATTATTATTTTTGAAACAATTTTATTTTACATACCAATCCAAGTTCCCTCTCCCTCCTATCCTTCTACTCACTCCCATCTTCTCCCCATCCACTTACTCCTCAGAGAGGATGAGGCCTCCCATGAGGAGTCAACAAAGTCTATCACATCACTTGAGGCAGGACCAAGGCCATCCCCTCTGTATCTAGGCTGAGCAAGTTATAGGGAATAGGCTTCAAAGAGCCAGTTTATGCACTAGGGATAAATTTTGACCCTATTGCCGATGGCCCCACAAACTGCTCAAGCCACATGACTGTCACCCACATCAGAGGGCCTAGTTCAGTCTTATGCAGGTACCCCAGCTGTCATTCTGGAGTCAGTGAGTTCCCACTTGCTCAGGTAGGCTGTTCTGTGGGTATCCCCATCATGGTCTTGACCCCTTTGCTCATATTATCACTCCTCTGTCTCCATGACTTGATTTCTGGAGTTCGGCCCAGTGCTTAGCAGTGGATCTCTTCACTCACTTCCATCAGTTACTGGATGAAGGGTCTATGGTGAGATTCAAGGTAGTCATCTATCTGATTACAGGGAAAGGGCAGTTAAGATAACTTCTCCACTATTGCTTAGATTCTTACCTGGGGTTATCATCATAGATTCCTGGGAATTTCCAAAGTGTCTGGTCTCTTGCTAACCCCATAACGACTCCCTCTATCAAGGTATCTCTTTCCTTGCTTTCCATCTCTATCCTCCACCCAACTGGACCTTATTCAACCTTCATGTTCTCCTCCTTGCTCACTATCTCCCATCCCCACTTCCCTATCACCCTCCCACTCCCACATACAGCCAATTTACTCAGGAGAACTTGTCTATTTCCCCTTCCAGGGGGGATCCATGCATATATCCTTTAGGGTTCTCCTTGTTTCCTGTCTTCTCTGGGATTTTGGACTGTAAGCTGGTTACCCTTTCCTTTATGTCTAATATCCACCTATGAGTATGTATATGCCGTGTTTGTCATTCTGGGCCTGAGAAACCTCACTCAGGATTTTTTCTAGTTCCGTTCATTTGCCTGCAAATTTCAAGATGCCATTTTTTTACCATTAAGTAAAAATTGTGAAAATGTACCTCATTTTCTTTATCCATTCTTTGACTGAGGGATATCTAGATTGTTTCCAGGATCTGCCTATTATGAATAATGCTGCTATGAACATAGTTGAGCAAATGTGTAATACAAGTGTTCATCCTTTGGGTATAATGCCCAAGAGTGGTATTGCTGGGTCCTGAGGTAGGTTGATTCCCAATTTTCTGAAAAACTGACATACTGATTTCCAGAGTGGCTGTACAAGTTTGCACTTGCACCAGCAATGGAGGAGTGTTCTTCTTACTCTGCATCCTCTCTAACATAAACTATTATTGGTGTTTTTGATCTTAGCCATTCTGATGGGTATAAGATGATATCTCAGAATTATTTTGATTTGTATTTCTCTGATGGCTTAGTTTGTTGAGCAATTCCTTAAGTGCCTTTCGCTCATTTGAGATACCCTGTTGAGAATTCTCTGTTTAGATCTGTATGACATTTTTAAAATTTTAAAATTTGGATTATTTGGTATTTTGATATCTAGTTTCTTGAGTTTTTGTATAATTTGGAGATCAGACCTTTTTCATATGTGGAGTTGGTGGATACTTTTTCCATTATTTAAGCTGCTTTTTGGTTTTGTTGACCGTGTCCTTTGCCGTACAGAAGCTTCTCAGTTTCAAGAGGTCCTATTTATTAATTGTCGATCTCAGTGTCTGTGCTACTGGTGTTATATTTAGGAAGTGGTCTCCTATGACAATGCATCCAAGGTTACTTCCCACTTTCTCATCTATCAGATTAAAGTGTGACTGTATTTATGTTGAGGTCTTTGATCCATCTGGACTTGAGTTTTGTGTATGGGGATAGATATGGATCTATTTGCATTCTTCTACATGCTGACATCCAGTTATGCCAGCACCATTTGTTGAAAATGTTTTCTTTTTTTGATTGCATAATTTTAGCTTCTTTGTGAAAAATCAGTTGTTCATATGTGTGTGCGTTAACATCAGGGTCTTCAATTTGATTCCATTGGTCCACCTATCTGTTTTTGTGCCAATACCAAGATGTTTTTATTATAATAGCTCTATAGTAGTGCTTAAGTCAGGGATGGTGAAGCCTTTGGAAGTTCCTTTATTGTACAGGAGTGTTTCTACTATCCTGGGTTTTTGTTATACTATATGAAGTTGAATGTTGTTCTTTCAAGGTCTGTGAAGAATTGTGCTGGGATTTTGATGGGGATTTCATGGAATCTGCAGATTGCTTTTGGTAAGATTGCCATTTTTACTATATTGATCCTACTATAATATCTTGGATAGCCAAGAGCATGGGAGATCTTTCCATTTTCTTATATCTTTTTCAAATTCTTTCTTTAAATACTTAAAGTTCTTGTCATACAGGTCTTTTACTTGTTTGGTTAGAGTTACTCCAAGATATTTTATGTTTTTTGTCACTATTGAGAATGGTGATGTTTCTCTGATTTCTTTCTCAACTCATTTATTATCTGTATATAGGAGGGCTATTGATTTTTTTGAGTTAATCTTGTATCTGGCCACATTACTAAAGGTGTTTATCAGCTGTAGGAGTTCCCTGGTAGAATTTTTCAGTTCATATCATATCAACTGCCAATAGTGAGAGATTGACTTCTTCCTTTCCAATTTGTATCCCCAGGTCTTATTGCTCCTGCTAGAACTTCGAGTACTGTATTCAATAGATATGAAGAGAGTGGACAGCCTTGTCTTGTTCCTGATTTTAGTGGAATTTATTTGAGTTTGTCTCTATTTAGTTTGATGTTGGCTTGCTCTATATTGCCTTTATTAATGTTGGTGCATGTTTCTTGTATCGCTGATCTCTCCAAGACCTTTGTCATGAAGGGGTGTTGGATTTTGTCAAAGGTTTTTCCCGCATCTAATGAGATGATCGTGTGTGTTTTTATTTCTTTCAGTTTGTTTATATGGTGGATTACATTGATGGATTTTCACATGTTGAACCATCCCTACATCTCTGGGATGAAGCCTACTTGATCATGGTGGATGATTTTTCTGTGTGTTCTTGGATTTGGTTTGCCAGTATTTTATTGAGGATTTTTACATTAATGTTTATAAGGGAGATTGGTCTGTAATTCTCTTTCTTAGTTGAGTATTGTATGATTTGGGTTCCAAGGTAATTGTTACATTGTAAAAAGAGTTTGGCAAGGTCCTTTCTATTTCTATTGTGTTGAACAATATGAGGAGTATCGGTATTACCCCTTATTTGAAATTCTAGGTAGAATTCTCCACTGAAACCATCTTGCCCTAGTTTACATTTTTTGGGGGTGGTGGAGAGACTTTTGATTACTGCTTCTATTTCCTTAGGGGTTACAGGCCTATTTAAATTGTTTATCTGCTCTTGATTTAATTTTGGTATGTGGTACCTATCTGGAAAATTGTCCATGCCCTTTTAAGTTTTCAATTTTTTGGAGTAAAGGGTTTTGAAGTATGATCCGATGATTCTCTGGATTTCTTCTGTGTCGGTTGTTATATCCCCTCTTTTCAATTTTGATTTTGTTAATTTGTGTGCTCTCTCTCTGCCTTTTGGTTAGTTTGCATATGAGATTATCTTGTTGATTTTCTCAAAGAACCAACTCTTTGTCTCATTAATTCTTCGTATTGCTATCTTTGTTTCTTTTTTATTTATTTCAGCCCTCAGTTTGATTATTTCCTGTTATCTACTCCTTCTGAGTGAATTTGTTTCTTTTTCTTCTAGAGCTATCACGTGTGCAGTTAAGTTGTTAGTATGAAATTTCTCCAAGTTCTTAATGTAGGCTCTTAGTGCTATGAACTTTCCTCTTAGCACTGCTTTTAAAGTGTCCCATAAGTTTGAGTGTGTTTATATTCATTTTCATTGAATTCTAGGAAGTCTTCAATTAATTTATATATTTCTTCCTTGACACAAGGATGATTCAGTTGAGCATTGTCCAATTTCCATGAGTTTGTAGCCTTTCTGCAATTAGTGTTGTTGTTGAATTATAACTTTAAGCCATGGTAATCCGAAAAGATTCAGGGGATTACTCCTTTTTTTTTTTTAATCTGTTGAGGTTTGCTTTGTTACTGAGTATGTGGTCAATTTTAGAGAAGGTTCCATGATGTTCTGGGAAGAAGGTATATTCTTTTGTGTTTGGGTGAAATGTTCTACAGATATCTGTTAAACCCATTTGAGTTGTAGCTTCTGTTTGTTTCTTTGTTTCTCTGATAAGTTTCTATCTGGTAGTCCTATCCAATGATGAGAATGGGATGTTACAGTCCCCCACCACTAGTGTGTGGGGTTTGATGTGTGATTTATGCTTTAGTGATGTTTCTTTTACAAATATGGGTGCCCTTATATTTGGGCATAGATGTTCAGAATTGAGACATAATCTTTATGGATTTTTCCTGTGATGAATATGAAATGTTCTTTATCATTTTTGAGAAATTTTATTTTGAAGTCTATTTTGTTAGATATTAGGATAGCTACACCAGCTTGTTTCTTAGGTCATTTGATTGGAAAAATCTTTTCTCAACCTTTTACTCTTAGTTAATGTCTGATTTTGAAGTTGTGGTGTGTTTCTTGTATGCAACAGAAGGATGAATCTTGTTTTCATATCCATTCTGATAACCTGTATCTTTTTATAGGTGAATTGAGATCGTTGGTATTAAGAGATATCAATAACCAGTGATGGTTGGTACCTCTTATTTTTTTGTTTTATTGTTGTTGTTAGTATTATGTATGTATTTTCCTTCTTTGGGTTTTGCTGGTGTGGGATTATCTATTGCCTGTGGGTGTAGTTAGCTTCCTTTGGTTGGAGTTTTCTTTCTAATACTTTCTGTAAGGCTGGATTTGTAGATAGGAATCATTTAAATCTGGTTTTGTCATGAAATATCTTGTTTTATCCATTGATGGTGATTGAAAGCTATGCTGGTATAGTAGCCTGGGCTTGTATCTGTTGTCTTTTAGTGTCTGCAGAATGTCTGTCCAGGACCTTCTTACTTTCATTGTTTCCACTAAGAAGTTGAGTCTAATTCTGATAGGTCTATCCTTGAGTGATACTTGGTCTTTTTCCTCTGCAGCTTTTAATATTCTTTCTTTATTCTGTGTTTTTAGTGTTTTGATTATTATGTGGCTAGGAGACTTTGTTTTGGTCCAGTTCATTTGGTGTTCTTTAAGCTTATTTTACTTTCATAGGCATGTTCTTCTTTAGGTTGAGAAAGTTCTCTTCTATGATATTGTTGAATATATTTGCTGTGCCTTTGAGCTGGAGTTCTTCTTCTTCTATCCCCAGTATTCTCAGGTTTGATCTTTTCATGGTGTCCCAGATTTTCTAGATGTTTCGTGTTAAGTGTTTGTTGAATTTAACATTTTCCTTGACCAATGAATCAATTTCCACTATCATATCTTCAACAACTGAGATTCTCTTTTCAATCTGTTGTGTTCTGTTGTTTATGCTTACATCTGTAGTTCATGATCATTTACCCAAATTTTCCACTTCCAGAATTACCTCAGTTTGAGTTTTCTTTATTGCCTCTATTTCAGCTTTCAAGTCTTGAACTTTGAAAAGTTTTTCTGTTGGTTAACATATAGTAAGAGTGCATATTCCTGAGATACAGTATGCTATTGCAATGTCTAGATGTGATGTATAGTGATCAAATCAGAGTTAGTAGTATTTCCATTGTCTCAACCATCTATATTCCTCTCTGCTGGAAATACACAAAATTCTTTCTCCTAGCATTTTTCCTCTACCATAAATTATTTTTCACAATTCATACTATACTGTGCTATAGATGGATGGAATCTTTTCTTCCCACCTAATTTTATTCTTGTACTTAGTAATCCCTCTTCCTACTCTATTTATTCTAGTCTCTGGTACCAATATTTCTGTTTCCTACTGTTAGAAGATGAACTTATAAGTATTTCCTTTCTTATAACATTTTTTATTACTGTAACCCCCAGCATGTATATCTTAGGTACACTCCCCATCATTACTACTGTCTGGTAAAACTTCCTTTTCTTCTCTAGTAATTCAAATTTTATACATACTTCAGATTCCTTCTCCAAAGTCATCAGCCCATCCTGAGCTCAATCTTCTTTAGACTTTTATGACACTTTTAGTTCATGTCCTAGTTTATTACTTCTGGTTTTTGTTATTATAGGGTGTTTATTAGCTGTGCCTTTTTAATTGGAATATGAACATCCTGAGGGCATATGGCTCACACCCTTTTCTACCTCTTCTTCCAAACTAATGCATAGTTGGGCACCTAAGAAGAACTCAGGCAATAGTTTCTTAAATTCTTTTGCATTCTTTATTCTTAATGGTGTTAACAAATGAATGGAAAGAAAGGCTTAAGGGAAGGATGTGAAACTCTGTGTTCCTTAAGCCTTCAGCCATATTAAAAGGAGAGCAGTCAAGTGAAAACTAATGCTTCTTCATAATTTTCCTCCTCCTTCTCCACTTCCTCTTCTTCCTCCTTGTCCCCTCCTCCTTCTCCTTTTCTTCTTAGTCTTCTCCTTTTCTTCTTAGTCTTCTTCTTCTTCTTCTTCTTCTTCTTCTTCTTCTTCTTCTTCTTCTTCTTCTTCTTCTTCTTCTTCTTCTTCACTGTTCTGTTGCCTAGAGTGTGCACACTTTCAAAAAAACTATACAATTAATCATGTTTAAGAAACAACAATATTCTGGGTTTTGTAGTGAATGCTACCAATAATAATCTTGGTAGATAGAAGCAAGTTGGTCTTTGTGAATTCAAGGCCAGCATGGTCTATATAGTGAACTTCAGGCTAGCCAAGACTATATAGTGGGATTCCATCTTAAAACAATCAGATCAACCAATCAATCAACCACCCAAAACCCCGTACATGGGTCTTTGAAGACTTGTTTTATATACTCAGTATAGGCTATGGGAATGGACTTGCTATGGGTTTCCATTCCCTTGTGAAGGCTTTGAGACTTTGCTCCTGCATTTCCTGACAATTACTTCCCTGCTGCCTTTCTGTCTTGTTGATAAGATAGAATGTATTTGTACCTGGAATGTGTGATATCATTTTCTATGTGCCCGTTGCTGATAACTTCATCCAGTTTGCCATCAGCTCTCAAATTATTGCAACGTCTTTCTGACTGGTCTGCATGGGTCAGCCTTTTTCTTTTGACAATTCATTTTTTACACTGCAAGTATGATCCGTGTTAAACACTGATCTGATTATGCCACACCTTTGTTTAAAACTTCAATGGTTTATTGTGATGTCCTACTCCTTTAATATATCTTAAAACTCCTCTGAAGGGAAATGGAGGAACAGTGGATCTGAGAGACAGTGGAGGTGGGGGGATTGGGAGAAGTGGTGGCTATGGATGTTTTATATGAGAAAGAATAAATAAATAAAACAAAATTGAAAATTCTTCATGGTTTACCTCTTACTAAGCTCTTTAGTTTTATGTACTACATTATTGAATGTAGGAATTGTGCTTTATTTTCTCGTCTACCTTCTTGTCTTAGCACTACACAGAAAGTACATGTGTAGGCATGCTATTTAAATAAATAATTTCCTAACTTAGAGGTCTCACCTAACTTAGCTGGATCTTGGAATTGTATTCAAAGAAACAGTTGTTCAGTTTTGCTTTTGCTCTTGGCCTGGGTTAACAAAAGGATAAATTTAAATGTCTTGTCAATTTTCCTGCTTAATTCAAGGCTCTAGAAAGAACTACCAGAGTAAAATAATACCTGTATCAATGAAGAAACGCAGAAATCTTTTCTTTGCTCCACACTTCTGAACTATTTCTAAGAATATTATATCTTTCAGCCAATGTTTTATTATAAGCAAGAAGAGATGTCTGGATTATGATGGACTCCCAGGTATATCTAAGTTCCAGAAGGATAATATGTCTTCCCACATATATAAAATATACACACAATTTCATTTAATATTTGTAAATACTCTGAGGTATTATCATCTTTGTTTCATTGATAAAAAAAACATTATGCCTCACAATGTTAAGTTCCTTGTTCAAAACTGTATGGCAACTAACTAGAAAAACAACACATTACACCAGACAAAAAAGAATTCTATCCTGAAAGGAGTGATGAAGGGGAATGAAGCCATGAATTTTTTTAAACTGTGTCAGCTTTCAGAATATTCACAACAGATTGCCATTGTCAGACATTATAATATAAAACAAAGGACACTGGATATGGATTCAGAGACCTGTGTTTCTTTTCCATATTTACATCTAACTAGTAATGTCAGCTTTAGGAGGTGACTGAACCACTGTGAGAGTAAATCTTCTTATGGAAATAAAAACAGGATCTTCCTTGTAACGCTGTGTGCCAGTAGCTTTCTGTTGTTATCACAAATACCTGAGATAATCAACTTGAAAACAGCATTATTTACTTTGTCTCAGAGTGTTGGAGCTTTGTGTCCACACTTGGTCAGCTGCTTTTCAGTCCCCAATGGGGGAAAGCTTTAGGAAAATCATGGCAGGAACATGTGACAAAACTGTTCAGCTCATGATCAAATTGGGAAAGAGAAAGAGGAAGGAAACCAGGGGTTTCACTATTCCCAAGAACGTACCCTCAATGACCTCCAACATCTCACTAAGTCCCATCTCTTAGAGATTTTTTTTCACAACCTCCGAACAGAACTAAAATGGCCACAAGTCTTGAAGACATGAAACTTTGGAGCAACATTGTAGATCTAAACTAGAACAAGGTGTTTTTAAGGTAAATGACTTAAATCACATTCTGTTCACATTCGATAGTACTTCAATCATGCAAAGTCTCTAATTTGGCTGCCATTCTATTAATACCAGCCTTTCTACCTCAACCAGAATGTGCCTGCCCTCATACCTCATAATCTAACCTCACCAAGAGTATTAGGACGAAGAAATAATCTCTTAAGCTGATGTAAGCAGAGAAGGTTTATAGTGGCTGTTGCAGTAGTTCGAATTATGATAGAAAGTATCTGGATGCAGATAGAGCACTTGGACTCAGCCGCTCTAATATGAAAGATGAAAATGTTTCTCTTAGGACAGTCGGACCACACAGGGGCTTGAAATGTAAGGATAAAATAAAATAAACTTCCTTATTTGAACTTGAAAGTGACTGAGAAACCAGAGAAGAGTGAAAAAGTATGACTTTGTGTATTTTACTATGACCATCATATTTTTTGTGGTCAAAACTTCCCAAATTTGGTTGACTCATTGTTAACTGCAGCTTCCACATTAGAAAGAGTCAGAGGCAGTGGAAGTTGAGGAGATCCAGGAATAAATTAGAATTACATATACAATTATATATGTACATATCTTTCTATAGTCTTTTAAAAACTTTAAAAATGTGAGATCACCTGGCCTGGGACTGAATGAGCATATGATCAAACCAGACTCTCTGAATGTGGCGGCGAAAGTTGGCAGATGGAGAACCCACAAACAATGACACCAGGACCTATCTCTTCTGCATGTATTAGCTTTTTGAGAACCGAGTCTTTTTGAATGCACTCCTTCCTAGGCCAGGAGGGATGGGGGTGGGCCTTGGACTTCCAA
>PVIU01034487.1:0-11288 GCA_004026605.1 Ondatra zibethicus | reverse complement strand
GGTCACACCTCCTAATGGTGCCAATCCTTATATGGTACATTTTCTTTCAAACCACCACACGCTGACTGTAAAGGAAATAATTGCTAGCTTTTGCAAGACTGCAAGCAGAGATACCATTGGATATCCTTACAGTAGTTTAAAGAGCATTTCACAAATTTGCAATGGAGATGGCGAAAATACTTAATGTGGGTATATATTTTGAAGGCAGCACAAGTAGAGTATTCAGACAGGTTGTTGACTGTGAAAAAGAAAATATAATGACTAAAAATTGGAAGTTCCTTTCAAAGACTAAAGTAATTTTATTCATTCTAAATGAATAGTGTGGGCTCATGTTTGGCATGGTTGGCTTAAGATGTATATTAAAATGTACCTAAGACTTATGGAGCTCAACAGGGAGAACCGAATTATAAGGCTAAAACTAGGGATGCTAAACATGTACATTAGGATTCATGCCTTGAGAGCCTTTGTTATTGTAGACTAAATAGAAATATATAGAAAGTGATTTTTCAGATACTTTGTCATTAAAAAGTATAGACACTTTGAAAGAGATGGCAGATTAAGAAGGATAAGAATGGGCAAGGTTGGATGAATGTACCCAGTATGCCAAGTAGAGAAAGCCCTGGCAGGAAGTGAGGTGACTGCTGTACTAGAGGCTACTAGATCAGCCTGAGAACCAAGACTGACTTCCAGTTTGGTAACGTGAAAGGTGCAGCTTCAGTGACTCTTCCAGTTTGGCGTGAGGAGTGGACATATTAAGTATTAACACTTTCTTGACTAAAAGGAATATAAGCCATTGCAGAAAGTTCCATTGTTAATGGAAGCAAAGGAGACAGTAATAGATTAGAAGAACTAGAAGGGAGGAAATTGCTTAAGTAATAAAAAATTATTGACACGCCAATTAGGATGCTTCCATGGTCAGTGTAGCACTGTGGTAATTATACTGAAGAGGGATTTCCTGGGGTGAAGGTTCTGAAGATATAAAAACATAGTAACTTATGTAAAAATAGAAGATTGGTCATGCGGTATATGTATAACAGTGCCCCAAACATCATAGTTAGAGCAGGGGGTGTGAACATTAGGGGATGGGTACAGGATAGAGAGAGTTGCTGTCATTCTTTTCCAAAAGCTTCATTTTCTGGTACTATTGTCACATGACTACTGGTAGTGAGAATTTTATTTCCTCAGTGTAGAAAATTGTGTTTGTTTTCAAACAGAATCATAACTGGAAATTACCAAGTGAAATAATTACTCAAGTTCATAGCACAATGCAATTTTGAGAGATATGGACAATGAATAAAGATCATGAGGACACACACACAGTAACATTTTCCCAATACCTCACACATCTGAAGGAAATGTTTCATTAAATTAGTGATTCTTAGAACATGTTTTTTTGTTTGTTTGTTTTGTTTTGTTCCTGTTTTTTTTGGTTTCTTTTCTTACAGAAAAACAATACCATGAAGTGAGTGACACAAAGTGCTCATTTTTCAGAGTAAAGCAGAATGTTAGCATTAATGACAGCCCTTCTCCTCCTCAAATAAAACACTTTAATAAAATGATACTGTGGATCTAGAGGATGCCCATAAATGCCTGCTTACTTGCTTCTAGAACATATAAGTGAAAAGAGTCACCATGCTGTGAGTTGTTAGTTTGAACATCATTGATTGTCACGAGGCATGTTTATAGATCAGTACTTGGTTCCTAGCAATCACTCAGCACAGAGTAGGTATCAATAAAGGGTTTTGTGGATACATGAATGGATGTAAACAAATCTCCATGTTATCTTAAATAGCAATATGCAATCGACTTTCTCTAGTATAGTTAATTGAAAATATCTGTTAACATAAAAATATTGTAAAGGTGCTTACAGAAGAAACCTTTTCTACCAATGCAAGAGAATTAAGACAGATTTTATTTTTACAGGAAAAAGAAAAAAGAAAAAGAAAGAGGCTAGTGCACAGGCAGTAATGAAACATGCCATTTCTTTTGTTTTATCATTTTCAAGCTATCTGATTGACTTTATCATGAGTTATGTCCATTACCATCAATGTAGGAGTAAATTTTACCACTTTGCCATCTTGACAATTCCTTGGAATATCAATCATGTCTTTTACTGAAAAGACATCAAGAGCTTTCCATATTCAATTCCTATATGTGATTCCTATATACCCTGCTATGCTTTATGCAAGTCTTTGAACATATTGTGCTCATTTTTACTCATGTACTCAGAATGTGTCAAAACATCTATAAAAGTGACCATAAAATTTTAATTCCTGTCCAAATCCAAGAATTGAATGGGAATATGTTGAATGCATATATGAAATTATCAAAGGATAAATGAGGATATTATATTTTAAAAACTTCAAGGGGAGAAAGTATTTTAATTCAACCCTAGACAAATGGATCCTAGGAAAGTGGATATTTAGTCAGAAATTTTTTCTGGATCTGCATCATTTGACAGGTAACAACTGTTTTTCAATAGAGTATGTGACACAATATTTAAATCCAGGGAACAGATTGAAACCAACAAAATCCTCAGGTACCTTAGAAAGGTTTAATAAACATGTCTCTGGGATTTCTCATATGACGTGGTGGTCCCCAGGATCTGTGCTGAGATTGTGTGTTCTTCCTGGCACGCTGACAATGCTCTGTGTTGTGGTTAGTAGAGTGACAGCAGCAGTGGGGAGGATATTACTGTAATCACATCTGCTTATCCTTGTATCGTGAATCCCAGTGCACATAGAGATGCCTCCCAGGAATCACAGGATGAGAAGCAAACATTTCAGTGA
The DNA here is from genome assembly GCA_004026605.1 of Ondatra zibethicus. Classification (NCBI taxonomy): domain Eukaryota; kingdom Metazoa; phylum Chordata; class Mammalia; order Rodentia; family Cricetidae; genus Ondatra; species Ondatra zibethicus. Next base: position 8,499 of record PVIU01034487.1, on the reverse strand, counting down.
GACCATAGTATCTTAGGCTGTGATTGTAATTGAGACCATAATATCCTTTTGCATTGTGCAAAACAAAGAAGAAAAAAAATGATAACATGTTCATATTACAATAAGCCAGAGAATTGAATAGATAAAATGCAAAAGACTGGAAAGTAGGAAAAGTGTTTGATTAAAAGTGGAAAGACATGAGAGAGGTAGCCTTGAAGCCAGGATGTCTTGTCCTCTCTCACTAGAAGGAAAGGCTAATGTAGAGTGTAGAGTGGAGGTGTTCTCCTCTTCTTCTTCTTCTTCTTCTTCTTCTTCTTCTTCTGAGCTCTGAAAATAATTAGTTTGAATCCTGAGGCTTTGGACTGAAGATTTTCAGGAGCTACACAATGCAACACATACCCAAGGGCATTGAGTTCCATGAGGGAAAGGCAAATCACAACTTGGCTTTGTTGGTTAATGTCTATGTAAAGCCTAAGCCAGGTATTTACAACACTAAACCTCCATCTGTAAAGCAGAGCTCAAAGTATAAGCTATGCCTAACATAAAGGGCTTTGGGGAAGCTCAACTGAAGAGATACAGGGAAAGCTCATTTATGTTGTGCTGCCATGTGGTCCAAGGGTTAAGACTATGGAATTGAACTAGTCTTCTTTTAAATCTCTGCCTTATCGCCTACTGACAGTATAGCCTTTGGCATACTATTCTAGATCTCTAGGTTTCATGCTCCCAAAGCACAAAAAAATAGAAAAAAAAGAGGGGGGGGGCTTATTCAATATCACTCAAGGGATTATAGGGAGGAAGAAATAGAATGTATCAACTATATAAACTGTTTAACAGAATGCTGAAAGGAAATACCCAATAATTAAACCTTGTTTCTGCTATTCTATGATAAAAGGTATTGTTCATGAACACTAGGGACAACTCACTTCTGATCTGGAGAAAGTCATTATGGTATATTTAGATGAGAGTGAGGGAATGTTCTGGTTTTGTTTATATTGTTGTGACCAAAATAACAATTTGAGGAGAAAAGGGATTATTAGGCTTACAAATCCTGAGCACAGTTGATCATTGAGGGAAGTCACAGTAGCAGCTTAGGCAGGAGTTGAGGCAGGAGTGTTGAAGAAAACCTTTTTATTGGCTTGTTTCATAGCTTGCTCAGCTTGCTTTCTTACATCAACCAGGTACAGCAGTGGTGGTACCTCACATCATGGACTGGGAGCCCCCACATCAATCAGTGACTAAGTAAATGCACACAAACTTGCATTATAGACATTCTGATAGTGACTATCCCTCTATTAAGGTTTGCTCTTCCCAGATGACTCTAGTTTGTATGAAACTGTTAAGAAATTGGGCAGAACAGGGAGGAAGAAAGGAAGGGAGGGAAGAGGAAAGGGAGGAGAAAAGAGGGAACATGGGATAGGAAAAAGATATCTTTTGATGCCAAAGATATGCGTAAAAATTTCAATTTGCTATTACTAATGTAAGCTAAAGTAAGTTCTTGGGTGAAATTATGACTGTTTAATTTGATTTAATTTATTTCTTTTAAATGGAATCTGAGGCTATCACCCAGATTGATTTGGAACTCACTGAATAGCCCAATATGGCCTCAATTTTTTTATTCTACTGCCTCAAATTTCCCAGTACTGAGAATACACGTGTGAATTACCATCTCTCTCTCTCTCTTTTTGTAGTTTTGGAGCCTGCCCTTGTAGACCAGGCTGGCCTCAAACTCACATACATCTGTCTGCCTCTGCCTCTGCCTCCCAAGTGCTGGGATTAAAGGTGTGCGCCACCACCGCCCAGCACAAGTTGTTATTTTTATAAATGATGCACTAATACTAATTTGAACATTCATCAAAAATAGTCCTTAAACAATGCTAGACATTAAAACATGCTCCATACACAAAAACACAAGCTTCAAGTCCCACTATATTCAGGTAGGTGTCTACTCTCCACTTAAACTCCAATTTAAATATCATAGCACAATTCAAATAGTTAATGATTTAATGTAAAATAAAATTAGTTAGAAGATGTTGAAATATAGGCTACTGGAGAAAAGGTGGTCTTTCTTATTTTAATTCAAGAAATATTTACATTTAAAAAGATTGGTATGTTTTATGTGCATAAATGTTTGTCTGTATGTATAAGTATACTATGACTGTGCCTGATGACTAAAAGGGCCAGAAAAGTGAGCTAGATCCTCTATAACTAGAGTAGTAATGGTCCTGGACTTTTGAGGGCTGAATTTTGGTCCATCATGAAAATAAAAATTACTCTTAAACACTTGATCATCTCTCCAGACCCTGCAAATCTAGTTGTCTGTCTGTCTGTCTGCTTGTCTACATATGCTGTCTTGGTGTGTCTGTGTATGTGTGTGAGTGTGTGTGTGCAGGTGAAAGTGTGTTGAGATCAGAAAACAACTTGCGGGAGTTAACTCTCTCCCCATCACCTGAGAACCATGGATTGAACTCAAGTCTTCAGGTTCTGTGGCAAGCAACCTTAACCCCCAAGTCCTGTCACCAGCCCAAGGAACTATTAAAAAATTTGTGTTCTTTCCACTTTCCCTAGAAGAACAGAGCAGTAGACAAATGTATGTAAAACGAATGTTCGCACACCCCATTTTATAAAAACTATCTTACCTTCTAAGCGTTCAGCCTTCCTGCTCTGTGGGCAAACTCCCCAGTGGGACTTCTTGTTGGCCCATTTAACTCTGCTGAGCATATGCTTTGTCACTGCTTAACAGCCTCAGTTCCCAATTACAGGGTAATGGCATCATTAGTTTTACCATCGTTATTTAGTCATAACGATAAGAAACAGAAAATATTGGAGAGAATTGGGGGGCAATTTGTGCCTGATAGAGCTTTTGTTTTTATGAACTTACCCGTATGCACCTGCACGGATCAGCTCGTTAACAGAGACAGGAAGTGTCTGATGCTCTGCAGTCAGCAATGAAATTCAATTGCTGTGGAGGGTAGAGGAGCCGAGAGTTATCATCCTACTTTTTCTGTTTGCTGTAACTCAAAACAGAAAGTGCACCCAGGAAAGTTGACAGTTAACTGTTGTTTCTGTCCTACAGGACTGCTCATGGCCAAAGAACACAATCATAAAGAAAAAAGAAAGTGAAAGTGATGATTACGTTTCAGCACACACTTCTCAGAAAAGCTCAAACTTAGTTTCCATTTACTGGGGTGGGGGTGGGGGTTTCAGGTGGAATAACAGCAAACTTTTTGGATGTTTGGATCCTGTTAGACCAAATTCATAACGCAGTCTAAGAACAATAAAGTGTTGATTTGACTTAGGGGAAAAATATGCTTGCAATTATACATAGAAAAATGTTAATTTTGTTTTGTACTTATCTTACTATCATTCTCTATCAACTTACTAGAGTATGTTATTCTGTGGTGAATACAGTCTATCCATATGTCATATCATTGTATTATTATAATATTAAAAGCTTTTTAAGTCTATAATTTCCAAAATACTTTAAATATCTCTATATGACCCTAAAATCTGCCCCATGTGGAGACACACCAGATTCTGTCTCAATTTCCAAATGAGAAAATGAGGCCAGGAAACTTCTCCATGCAGCCTTTGAAATGAAGACATTTTAATACCATTTTATTCAAACATTTTCTCTTCATCTCTATATGTAAATTTGTTTTTAATTATTTGAAAATTATCTTTGCAATTATTTTGGCCCTTTTTCTAATCTCATAACTTGTTATTTTTCTGTTCACCATCCAAGATATTTTTTTTTTTTGCCAAATTCCTTCATCTAAAGACTGAGATGTTTCTTCATGCTATGCTGAGAAACTACGTGCTTCTTCTTACTTTGCTCCACAAACAGTCATATGTTGCTTCTCACAGCTTAATTTTGATGTATGTGTTGTGAGAGTCTTTCCTCTTGGTGGAAGCTCATTTTTCTCATCTCTTTTTTGTGGGGAGCTAACTTTGTTATGGTGAGCTTTTCCTACACTGCTTATGTATTTGATAAGTAGAGTGATGCTTCAGGTCTCAGCAAATGACCTCAGACCCCATCCTCTATCTGAGAGAGGATGTACCAGGCTCAACTCGAATTCTTACTCAGAGATGCTTTTTGCTATTGCAGATCATCACATCAAGGAAAAGTAATTGTGAAATGTTATTTCTCCAAATTTACGTTTTAACTAGTTCTGACCAAATATGTAATATTTTCCCTTTATTTTAAACTTCTGGTTTATCTGTCTATAGTCGCCATCTTTTCATTTGCAAATTTATAAGAATAGGTAAATACAAAATACCCCCTCTTTAAAGAAGACTCCAGAGATTGGTGAATGTTATTTGAGCAGTGACTAGCCTGTGCATATAGATTTTGAATTCACAGTTTCTAAACTTTGCACTTCATTTGCTTGATTATTTGTATTGTGTGTTTGTGGTGTGCAAATGCTACTGTATGCTTGTGGTAGTAAGAGAGCAGTAGGTGGGATTTATTCTTTCTACAATGTGCAGCCCAGGAATCAACTTGAACTCAGGTTACCAGGCTAGAGCCTTTACAGACTAAACCATCTTTCTGACTCTGAATTAATATTAATATAACTAATTAATATTATAACTATTTCAGGTTTTTCCATGTTATAGAGATTAATATTTGAGACCATTGATTATACTTCTGATAAACTGATGGAGACTGTGACTGAAGCATTACTGAGCAGTTTTGTTTGAGTTTTATTTACATGACATCATTTCTATTTTATTTTGGTTATAATTTGATTGAAAAGAAAACAATTATTATAATCACTGCTTCTTTTGTGTTATAAGAAGTTGAATGGGAACTTCAAGTCAGGAAAGACTTTGAAACTACAGCTATCTAACTTTCTCTTTACAGGTATACTTACCATGTGATCTGTTCCATACTGCTGTGTGCCAAGAAACAACTAGCATTGTCGAGATGGGGAAACCTTTCTATATTTATGAATTATAATGGAAGAGTTTAGCTCATTTTGGCGTATTACAATGAATTATTACTGATTTTTCATTTCAGTACTGATAGCATTAAGCTTGGAATGTAATATCTTAAGAATTTATTATTACATTACAAAATTCCTCTTGGTTCATTGGTGAAACCCATTCAAAAACAAGCCTTCATGTGGCCATTGAGCCCCCTTTGAACATTTTTGAATTATAGGTTTATACACTGGGATTTCTGAGTAGTGTAGAAAATCATGTACATGAAATTAGCTCCCTTACTCCCTTAATCCTTGTGTTCTGTTAGTGGAACTCTAGAATAAGACAGAAGTAGTCTATGATGTGTATGCTATGTATTGTGATTAACTTTGTCTGAACTAGAAATGAAATTCTAACTCTGACCCTTAGCAGCAGGATTTGCTTTCACATCTGCAAGGTTTATCCTTTCTAAGAAATAACAATGCTGGAAGGAGGTGCAGAATCTAAAGGAAAACTAAAATCAATCAATCTATGGAGGTTTTAGTGAATGTTCAATGTTTAATAAATTGCACTGTAATTCCTGTTGCCATGGGTGGTTGTAGAATATTATTTTAAGATGTGTGTAGAGGGAACTTTCTATCCTTCCTTGTCCCAGAGCCATTCAGTCCCAAATTAACACACAGTAGCTTACATTAATTATAAACTATTTGGCCTATTTCTCAGGCTTATTACTAATTAGCTCTTACACAACTACTCATAACAACTTGAAATCAACACTCTAAACAAAGACAAACATTCATAATCCATTTTTTTTGTAATGTGGGCATAGGTTTATAGGCTACTTACTGCTGATTGGGACCACTGATAATCCTATGGGGACCGAAAGAAAATTTAGGATTATGGTTAAGTCCTTACTGGAGTATTCTATGAGGCTGGATTATCTCAGTCAGCAGTCTTGAGACTGTTCTGGATATAGAATTCAGATGAGACTGCAATAATGATATAAAACATTGGATCATCTGGGCCATCTGTTCCCATTGGAGATGTTTTTTCGGGGGGTCTTCCTTGATCAATTTTCTTAAGCCAGAATGAATCCACAGCCTCTCATTTCCTATGGAAACCAAATCAAAACATCTTTTCCATAGTAACATGACTCATGACTTAAATTTTGAGGTCAAGCCATTTTCAGATATATAGGTTGCATTAATCCAGCAACATTTAAAATCAAATGTCTTTTAGCAGTTGTTGCTCCTTCCTCAGTAGTCAAACAATTCAAAGAAAACACAACAGCATTCTCTATCCTTTTTCTTTTCCCCAGTCTATATATATTTTTAAATACACTGTAAACCACAAACAGATTTTTTTAAAATCTGAATATGCCTGTACTGTATTTCTCTAACTTTTTCTGACCACATGAGTTTTTAAACTGTTAAGGGACATGACTAGAATCAAATCTGAAACTTTGGTGGCTGGCTCCACCACATTCCTTAGTGTTTGACAGTCTAGATTCATGACAGACAAACTGGCGGGAGCCACATTGATTGCCACAACTGTGGAGTTTCTAGTTCCATGAACCACCAAGAATCCTGATGCCAGCTACTCATAAGCACCATTAAGAAAGCAGCTAGGATTTGCTGCTGACACTGAGTTGGGAAGCCTCTCTTAAAGGAAGTGCATCTCTGCTTGCTTCCAACAAACAGAGCCTACTGGAGAAAAGATGGTTACCAAGAAACTGTGCTTGACTCTGTTCTTATCCGTCTAGAATTCTTTTTTAATAAAGCTTTTTCAGGCTTTATGTGGAAATTCTTGCCAATTGTTTGGGTGTTTAGAGTGTTGGCGATAAGTTGTTATGGATAATGGTCAAGGAAAAAGCTGAAAAGCTGGACCTCAATTAGCAAGGCTGGAGAAAGAGTAGGAGGGGTGGGCAAGCAGAGGGAATAAATAGAAGGAGAAAATAAGGGATGGGGAAACAAGAGAGATCAAGTAGTGAGAAAAAAGGGGCCAGCCACCCAGCGACACAACCAGTCATGGAGTAAGATTGAAAATTAGACTACAGAAGCGAGAAAAGGAAAAATTCCCAGAGGCAAAAAGATAGATGAAATAACTTAAGAGAAGCTAACTAGAAATAAGCCAAGCTAAAGCAGGGCATTTGTAAGACAGAATAAGCCTCCTTGCATATTTCTTCTGTGTGTATTTATTTGGGAGCTGGGTAGTGGGCCCTCAGAAGAGTCAAAAGAGGCACAAAAAAGTAACAAAAACAAAAATAATAATGGGTATAGTTTTAGATTATGTATTTATATACCTCTGTCATGGGATTTACAGATAAAATTCTTACAGTCTTCAGAAAATGGAGATATAATGGATGAAGTATTTGAACAGGAATAGCAAGGCATTTCCTATTTAGAACATCTCAGGTTCTTCTATATAAAATTCTCAAGAACCATAGAGCTTGTGAATCCTGCAGAGTGATTTTCCCTGGTTTCTCTTTCATTCTCAATGTATATGGAGTATATAAGTACTCAGCAATCATTGACCTGATATTTCCTTCATATAATATCTGATAACTAGAAAGCATCTCTGAGATTTATATCATGAATTCAGAATTTCACTTAGTTACCACTCAGTTTATATCATCAAAGTCCAAATGAATCTGATTTCACCTCCAAGTAAAAAAATATTCCAGTATATTTCTGAAAGCAGCTACTAAACCTGCCCTCAACATCCTGCTTTCTCCTCTTTTATGACATGCTTCATAATTCATTTAAGATTGTTTCTTGTTAATTCACCATTGCAGTTCCTCTCCAAAAAATTTGTTTGATCTTTATAGCAATGAAGAAGCACCTGAAATACCTGGAGGGTACTCCATCATGGAACTATCAGGCCTTCCCTCATTGTACATGTCACCATTGTAAGTACTGCCAGTCACATTGCCTAACATTTACACTTAACACCATCTATTCATTTTCTGCTTAAACATTATTCACACCACGAATTCAGTGCTAGTTCACTGTCACAAATTTTACAGTATTTTGTTTTATTTTCATTATTGTTTTTGCTCAACTGAAATCTATTTGTTCTTTGTTTTGACCCTTTTCTACTATATTTATAGTAAAATCGACTAGGTAAGCTTGAAAGTGGCATGGCATTGTACACCTAAATTCTAGGAGATGTTTATTATCACTATACCATTGTATAATATATGAAAACATTGAAAATGCACCTGCGAGGAGACTAATAGAGTTTAGTCATGACCACTCTTCTATTCGCCCCATCTTTTATCCCTACTTCCTATTCCATGTCTACATCTACTAAAGAGAGTTTAGAATGTTGCCAGTAATCTGCTCATACATAACAAAAATTGTCCAGGCAAAGGTGTTATTAGTCCAGGGAAAATGGTGGGACTAGAATAAGTTTGAACTGAGGCAGTTGCTCTTTAAAAACAATAGTTTTGAACCAGTTTTTATTACTACTTAACTGTGGTTGATGTTTTACTTTTGGAAAATAATTTTTTCTTTTCTTTTTAAAACAATCTTATTTTACATACCAATCCCAGTTTTCTCTCCCTCCCATCATCCTCTCCCCTATCTTCTCTCTACTCCC
>PVIU01034486.1:0-11286 GCA_004026605.1 Ondatra zibethicus | reverse complement strand
AAGTGACATCAATGGGAATGACCCTTGTTATAAGCACCTTCTTCTGGACAGTTCTTGTGTTTTAGACAATAGCCTTCAGATGACACTAGCAAAAGTGAATTGTATATTCATTGAGATGTAAGCAGAATATTAGGTTAACAATTCTTAGATATTTGTTTTGTTTTTGCTTTTGAGACAGGGTCTCTCTCTATAATCCTAGCTGGCCTCAACCTCGCAGAGATCCACCTGCCTCTTCCTCACTAGGGCTGGGATTAATTGTGCATGCCACTATAGCTTAGTAATTTTTACATGGATTGCCGTTTAGTCATAAGCTTGTATTATTGCTAAATTAGTACTCATCACACCATGAGAATGCCCTTCATCTACAGGTGTTTTCAGGGCATTACATCATCAGTTTACAAACATTAATTTCTCTAAATGGTGTCAAGTGAAGTAACATAATTGGCAGGCTGGTCCCTTATATCCTCACTCTGTGTTGTTGAGACTGAACTCCAAGATCCCATGCATACCTTGGGAGAAAGTTAATTGTTTAGAACAGCGTGAGCAAACATGTGAGACCAAAACCACATTTTGTACCTTCAGTCTCTAAATGACTTCCCTGAACTGACCCTGATGATCTGACTTTCCAAGTCGGCCGGCTTTTGATGAGGCAATGTTTAGTTTACTCTCCACTTCTCACTCACGAGGATACAGACTATTTTTGCTTTTAGAAGTGATAAGAAGATTGAAGAAGATGCAGACTAACTCATATTTCTTTAGGTCTTTCAATGGGGCAGGCGCCGTTCGACACACATTACCCATCCATCACAAAAATTGAGAACAGTAACAGACTTCAAGACTGTCACCTGTCAATGGTTGCCCATCTAATAAGGGACAGATTAAAGATGTGAATATGTATCCAGCCAAATCCAAATTGAATGGGGCAGATCCTTCCATTTCCCCAAGCAGGATTTTATATAGAATTGTAGTTTTGGCTTATGGTAAGTGAAAGAACTCAGGAAAGGGAAGACAAATAACACAGTTTCATATTTTTATTGAAGCTAAAGTGTTAATCTCATAGAAGTAGAAAATAGAACTGGGTCTTTAGAGACTTGGAAGGGCGGGAGAAAGGTAGTGGGGTTAATGAGAATGGGGGTGCAGTTGAGTAGGGTGACTACCATGGTAGGTAATATAACTATGGTGGATGACAATCAATTATGTATTTAAAAATAGATAGCAGAAAGTTCCTAACATAAACAAATCATATATGTTCAAGGTAATTGCTATACCAATTGCTCTAATCTGATCATAACACATCACATATATGTATTGGAGTGTCATACCTTACTCTATAAATACTTGTAAATATTACATTAATTTAAAATAAAGAGTTAAAATTGTAAAGTGTGGTGTTGCTAGATCAGCTCTTGAGATACTGGAGCATCAATACACAGAGTTACTGGACTGAACATAAAGTGAACCTAAATGTCTGTGCTGATCCTTGTTTGACACCATCTACTTTATTGTCTTTATCTATATACCCTTCCCCTGTGGGTTGATATATATATATAGTTTAGAGTAAGGAAAATTCAGTTTGCCAGTCCTGAGCTTTTCTTTCATTATGAATAGGACAGTTTAGCTTCTGGGGCATTGTGGGCAGAAGAAAGGGATAAGAGACTGCAGTGTTTTGAAGAGTTTATGTGTGGTCTTGTCAGTATTCAAAGAAATCACAATGAACTATTGCCTTACAGTCTGCAGAGGCAGGGCACAGGGAAAGCACGTTGAAACAGACGTGACTGTGGACTGAGAATCCCAAGGAGAGTGCACAGTTACTCAGTGGATCCAACAGATCACTCCCAGACTGTTTTGGATATAGGATTTTGCATTCTTCTGGTCTTCACAATTAGACTATTGCAACTTCCTAAAGTTGTAAAATAGATCTTTGGCTAATTGTGATAGTTTAAGATATGGAGAAAGGCTGCTGCTAAGAAAAATGTGTACCTTTGAAACTTGGTTGCCACAAAATGTCTGTAGTTAATCAGAGAAATTCAAGTGCAGCTTTGCTGATTGATAGGCGGGACCAAGCAGTTCCCCACACTCTATAACGCGGCCTCCCTGCAACCACCCACATATTTGCTGATACCTGGGCGAAGCACAATATAGTTACATCTCTGCTGGAAATGAGAGAAAGCTCTGGAAAGGCTGTTTCTTTTTTCCACCCTAGAAATAACATATTGCCTATGACCATCATTTCTCAGTCTCCGTAAAGAACGAGCCTTCAAAGATTTAAAGGGGATTTAGAAAGTCAGGCCCGAAAGAGCCACAGGCAAAGATTAGTGTCAGGAAGGCTGACAGGTAAATTGTCATTGTGGTGTGCTAGGTGGAGAGAAATGTGTGCAGCCCGTCACTAATTTCCCTCACTAATTTCCCCTAACAATGGGGTGGCTCAACCCACACGATCCAAGTTCACAGATTAGGAAGAAAGCAAAAATAATAATAATGAGTATAAATCAAGCTTACTGCATCAGCAAACATATTATTATTATTTAACACTTAATGAGCACCCACGGTATGCTGAAAGCTGGTTCATCTCAACACTAGCAGCTTCTTGTTATTCCTAACACTTCACGGAAAGTGAGTAGCATAATACAGTAGTTCAAGTTCACTTCAGGCTTCTAGTTCCTTAGCAGTGGGGAATAACGTTATTGGGACCAGGCCAGATCTCTAAACCCAAGGAGAAATTCTTCCTTTTGGTTACTGTTTGCTTAGTTAGGTCTGAACAATGAAAGAAGAAAGGAAAAAAAAAGAAGGAAAAGAAGCAAGCCCGTTACAGAGAGAGACAGATCGGAGGGTGGAACAGGGAGTTGACTACATGTAAGAACAGAGCCAGGGAGTACCTGGTTGGAATGGGGGGGGTTGTACCTGTTGAAAACCAAGTGAATGCGTAGCTGCTGTGTAGATGAATGTTCGTCTAGCAATTATGACTGTGCCCCGGGACACATTTCAGAACAAGTGTCAAATCTTTACCTGGATGCAGCAGTTCAGGCCTCTGGCTCTCCTGGGGCCTAGCTGGAAGAAGGATCCCAGAGAACTGGTGTCTATAATGTCTCTTCCTACTGTAAGCAGTTCCAAAATGTGTGTAAAATCTAAAAACAGGCAACAGTATTGGGTTTGTTCTCTAGTTTTAGTAGAGTAGGAAGGAGAGGCTAGATAGATATTCTGGTGTGGAAAGGCAACCTTACACAAAAGCTACCAGCAATCCTAGCCAGTAATTCTTCTTGTTTATCTATCTATCTATCTATCTATCTATCTATCTATCTATCTATCTATCTATCTATCTACCTACCTACCTATCTATCTATCTATCTATCTATCTATCTATCTATCTATCTATCTATCTACCTACCTACCTATTTATCCATCCATCCATCTATCATCTATCTATCTATCTATCTATCTATCTATCTATCTATCTATCTATCTATCTATCGTTTTGTTTTTCAAGACAGGTTTTCTCTGCATAGCCCTGGCTGTCCTGGAATTCACTCTGTAGGCCAGGCTGGCCTCCAACTCACAGAAATCTGCCTGCCTTTCCTTCCTAAGTGCTGGGATTTAAGGGCATGTTCCACTACTGCTTAGTTTGTTTGTTTGCTTTTTGTTTGAGTAACTATTCTTTCATTTCCTTTATTTTAGACTACACCTCCACTTCTGATAGTCTATCGACTCTATCTTTTCCTACCTGTCCCTTTCTAGTGAGTCAGAGAGCAGGTTGGTGGTCACCAGGAGCAAGAAGCTGGGGAAGAAGGCATTGGTCAAAGCACAGAAAATTTCAGATTTGCAGGATGAATAAGTTCCAGGGTACTAATGTACAACAGGGAGTCCATGATAATTCTGTATTGGATATTAAATATGCTACATGAATACATCTTAAATATCCCAACACACATCCAATACTACTTTGAGGCAATGGATATGGTAATTATTTTGATTGTGGCAATCATTTCAAACTTGTACACTAAGTATATATGAGTCTCAAATGTCAATGATATTTCAAGCTGTTTTAAAAAAGAAAAATAGCAGTCGAACAGCACCTTATAGAGCTTCTATAATCTTCGGTAGGAAATAGCCGAAAAGATTGTGGTGATTCTGATCGTAACTGGAAATCTCTTCCAAAGCTGAACAGTAACTAAATAACAAAGCTAGAATTGGAGCCTAGGTCAGACCAGGTTCAAAGGTGGATGCTTCTAAGAGGAAATAAGACCTGTTTAGGAAAGACACTTTTGAAAGTACATAGTAACCTATCAGTCTCCATGAGGAGAGAAGTGCTGGTATGGAAGAGCCTAGAACCCTGGGATGTCTCTATTTACTCCTTGGATAGGAACTTGTTTACTGAACCAGGCTCTCGAGGGTTAAAGCTACTAGGCAGAGAGAAAGGAACAGACATTTCAGATAGAACAATAATATGAACAAGTGTTTCTCTGGAGCATAATTGAGGCAGCCGTGGCAGAGATGAGCAAAACTGTATATAGTATCGTTAGGAAGCTTCTGGTCCAAAGAGGAAGACACATTTTCCTCAGGCAGTCACACCTATGCAGTAATGGACTAGGATAGGTGCTCCAACCAGAGGGAACACATGATTTTGTGAGGACTCATTGAGGCCAGGGGCTCAGGGAAAGAGGCCTTCTCTAACAGTGAGGCTTGAACTGAGCTCTGAGAACAAATAGGCTACAAGCTTGCAACTGGAGAGGTGAAGGGCATTTAAGACAAAGGGATCCTGTACAAGGGCTCTGTGGTCAGAGAGAGCGCAGTGCATTTGAAGAATGAGAGACCAATGACATAGTAGAGCAACTACAAGAGAGACACAAGATGAACTTGGAGAGGTGGGAGCCAGAGCAACAGAGAAGAGGATACGGAAACATTACCTATTGTAATTTATTCATTGCAGAACTGAATAAATTCCTTGGGTATGGCAGCTATGAAGACTGCATCTCCTAAAGGGTCCATAGGTCATTGGGAAAATCAACCTAGATGAAAACTTAAGTATATTTCCAGCTGTCCTTGAAGCCATTGAGCAACACCTGTTGTCAAAGGCCACAAAACAGGAACCTGAGGTTTTGCCAAGATAGATATGAATGGGATCCCACACAGAATTTGATGTGGGAAGTCCTTCTGTATCTGTGCTGCTTTCATTGGTTAATGAATAAAGAAGCTGCTTTGGCCTGTGATAGGGCAGAATAGAGCCAGGTGGGAAAAGTAAACTGAGTGCTGGGAGAAAGTAGGTGGAGTCAGTGAGATGCCATGTAGCCTCCCGCAGGAGACAGATGCCAGAACTTTTCCCTGTAATCCACGACCAAGTGGCGATACCCAGATTAATAGATATGGGTTAATTTAAGATGTAACAGCTAGCTAGCCACACACTTAAGTGATTAGCCAAGCAGTGATTTAATTGATATAGTTTCTGAGTGATTATTTCGGGCCTGGGCAGCTGGGAAAAGAACATGTAGCCTCCAACAAGAACAACAAACTTATATAAAACATTATTATTATTATTATTTGCAGTATTTTTGATAACTCAATTGGATGAATCTACAGCATGGACTTTGTAGATACAAACATGGCATCATGGTCATGGGTAGCCTTAATTCTATTTCATGCTTTTGTTTCATTTGTGTTCATAATGACCACATTCTCTGCCTGCCTTTCTTATCACTAATCATGGTAAAATACACACATCCATAACTCTCCAGTTCAGCAGTATTTTTTCTAGTTTTCCCATCATCATTAATAGAAATGATTCTTTCCCTATTGAGAGGTCTTTGCACTCTTCTTTTTTATTGTTTTTATTGAGCTATATGTTTTTCTCTTCTCCCTTCCCTTTCTCCCTCCTCCCCTTCTACCCTCTCCCATGATCCCCATGCTCCCAATTTACTCAGGGGATCTTGTCTTTTTCTACTTCCCATGCAATTAGATACATGTATGTCTTTCTTAGGGTCCTCTTTGTTGTCTAGGTTCTCTGGGGTTGTGAATTATAGGCTGGTTTTTCGTTGTTTTATGTCTAAAAGCCACTTATGAGTGAGTACATATGATATTTGTCTTTCTGTGTCTGGGTTACCTCACTCAATATGATGTTTTCTAGATCCATCCATTTGTCCACAAATATCAGGATGTCATTATTTTTTCTGTTGTATAGTACTCCATTGTAAAAATGTACCACATCTTCTTTATCAATTCTTAAGTCTAGGGGGATGTAGATTATTTCCTGGTTCTGGCTATGACAAATAATGCTGCTATGAACATAGTTGAGTACATGTCCTTGTGATATGGTTGAGTATCCTTTGGGTATATACTCAAAAGTGGTATTACTGGGTCTTGAGTCAGGTTGTTTTCTAATTTTCTGAGAAATCATCATACTGATATCCAAAGCTGCTGTACCAGTTTGCACTCCCACCAGCAATGAGGGAGCGATCCCTTTACCCCACATCCTCTTCAGCATAGGTTGTCATCAGTGTTTTTGATCTTGGCCATTCTTATTTTATTACTTAAAAAAATACCAATCCAAATTCCCACTCCCTCTCCTCCTTCCCTCCTCCCAGTCCCTCCCTCTCCCTCCACAGATCCTCCCCCCAACCCCTCCAACCCTAGGGGGGTGCCATGCACCCCGCCCTGTGGAAGGTCCAAGGCCCTCTCTACTACATCTAGGTTGAGCAAGGTTTACATCCAAGGAGACTAGGATCCCATGAAGCTGGTATATGCAGTAGAGACACAACCCAGTGTCACTATCCGTGACCCCTCAGTCTGCCCCAGCTGTCAACCCCCTTCAGAGGGGCTTGGTTGTTCCCATGCTTATTCACTCCCAGTCCAGTTGGAGTTGGTGAGTTCCCATTAGTTCAAGCAAACTGTCTCAGTGGATGATCCCCTCATGGTCTTGAATTCCTTGCTCATACTCTCACTCCTTCCACTCTTCAACTGGATTTCTTTTACATTTTCCAGTTTTGTGGAATACAGATTTTTGTAGTAGAACCTAATGATTCTCTGAATTTCCTCTGTGTCTGTTGTTATGTCCCCCTTTTCATTTCTGATTTTATTAATTTGGAAGTTCTCTCTCTGCCTTTTGATTAGTTTGGATAAGGGTTTGTCAATCTTGTTGATTTTCTCAAAGAACCAGCTCTTTGATTGATTCTTTTTATGGTTTTCTGTGTTTCTATTTTATTGATTTCAACCCTAAACTTGATTATTTCCTGTCTTCTTCTCCTTTTGGGTCAGTCTGCTTCTTTTTTTTTCTAGAGCTTTCAGGCATGCTGTTAGATCATTGATGTGCGCTTTCTCCATTTTCATTATGTGGGCACTTAGTGCTATGAAATTTCTTCTTAGCACTGCCTTCATAGTGTCCCATAGGTTTGGATATGTTGTGCCTTCATTTTCATTGAATTCAAGGAAGGTTTTAATGTCTTTCTTTATTTCTTCCTTCACCCAGGAGTGGTTTAGTAGTTGACTGTTCAGTTTCCATGAGTTTGTAGGCTTTCTGGGAGTAGTATTGTTATCGAATTCTAACTTTACTCCATGGTGATCTGATAAGACACAGTGGATTACTCCATTTTTTTGGTATATGTGGGTGTTTGCTTTGTTACTGAGAATGTGACCATGAGGTGCTGAGAAGGTATATTCTTTTTGTTTGGGTGGAATGTTCTATAGATGTCTGTTAAGTGCATTTGATTCATTACATCTGTCATTTATCTTATTTCTCTGTTAAGCTTCTGTCTGTTTGACCCGTCCATTGTCGAGAGAGGAGTGTTGAAATCTCCTACTATTAGTGTGTGTGGTTTGATGTGCGATTCAAGTTTCAGTAATGTTTCTTTTACACATGTGGGTGCTCTTGAATTAGGGGCATAGATATTCAGGATTGAGATTCCATCTTGGTGAATTGTTCCTGTTATGAGTATATACTGTCCTTCTCCATCTCTTCTGATTGATTTTAGTTTGAAATCAATTTTGTTAGATATTAGGATAGCCACACCCACTTGTTTCTTAGGTCCATTTGATTGGAAAGTCTTTTCCCAACCCTTTACTCTAAGGTAGTGTCTGTCTTTGTGTTTGAGGTGTGTTTCTTGTAAACAGCAGAATGTTGGATCCTGTTTTTGTATCCATTCTCTTAACCTGTGCCTTTTTATAGGTGAATTGAGACCATTGATATTAAGTGATATTAATGACCAGTGGTTGTTAGCTCCGGTAATACTACACTCAGTAGTAGTGTTTGTGTGTTTCGCTTCTTTGGGTTATGCTGGTGGAGGGTTATCAGATGCCTGTGTTATTGTGGGTGTAGTTAGCTTCCTTGGTTTGTGGCTTTCCTTCTAGTACTTTCTGTAAGGCTGAGTTTGTGGATACATATTGTTTAAATCTGTTTTTGTCATTGAATATCTTGTTTTCTCCATCAATGGTGATTGAAAGCTTTGCTGGGTACAGTAGTCTGGGCTTGAATCCATGGTTTCTTAGTGTCTGCAGCACATCTATCTAGGACCTTCTGGCTTTCATGGTTTCCATTGAGAAGTTGGGTGTAATTCTGATAGGTTTTCCTTTATATGTTACTTGACCTTTTTCTTTTGCAGCTTTTAATAGTCTTTCTTTGTTCTGTTTGTTTTGTGTTTTGATTATTATATTGTGAGGGGATGGTTTTTTTTTTTTGATCCAGCCTATTTGGTGTTCTGTAAGCTTCTTGTACCTTCATAGGTATATCCTTATTTAGGTTGGGAAAGTTTTCTTCTATAATTTTGTTGAATATATTTTCTGGGCCTTTGAGCTGTAATTCTTCTCCTTCTTCTACCCCTATTATTCTCAGGTTTGGTCTTTTCATGGTGTCCCAGATTTCTTGAATGTTTTGTGTTAAGAATTTGTTGGATTTAGTGTTTTCTTTGACCAAAGAGTCTATTTCCTCAATAGAATCTTCAGCGCCTGAGATTCTTTCTTCTGTCTCTTGTATTCTGTTGGTTATTCTTGTCTCTGTAGTTCCTGTTCATTTACCCAGATTTTCCAATTCCAGAGTTCCCTCAGTTTGTGTTTTCTTTATTGCCTCTATTTCAATCTTCAAGTCTTGAAATGTTTCCTTCACCTGTTTGTTTACTTTTTCTTGTTTTTCTTGGGTTTCTTTGAGGTATTTATTCATTTCTTCCAGGTTTTTGTTAGTCTTCTCCATTTCTTTGAGGGAGTTTTTCACTTCCTCTTTAAAGGACTCTATCATTTTCATTAAGTAACGTTTAAAGTAGTTTTCTTCTATATCTTCTGGGTTAGGTTGATCAAGTCTTCCTGTCGTGTGTCTGCTGGGTTCTGGTGGTACCATGTTGCTTTTTAGCATGATGGAGGAGTTCTTGCATTGGCGCCTTCCCATCTCTTCCTTCAACTCTTATGTCTCTTATGTCCAGCAAGTATTGGTCTCCAAGCAACTCACAGGGAATGACATGTTGGGGGCAGAGTAGATGGCTGTCTAGCCTCCTGGCTCCCTGCTGGCTGCTAGGAATGTGGAAGGCACCTGGGGGAGGGGGGCCCTGGCCTTTCTTTCACATGGAGGTTTTAGGGAGTTGGGGGTCTGGGTCCCAGGGCCACTGATGTCTCACCTCTTATGTCCAGCAAGTATTGGTCTCCACAGAGCTTGCAGGGAACCGATCTTGGCCATTCTTACAGGTGTACAATGGAATCTCAGAATTGTTTTGATTTGTATTTCTCTGATGACTAAGGATGTTGAACATTTTCTTAAGTGTCTTTCAGCCATTTTAGATTCCCCTGTTCAGAGTTCTCTGTTTAGGTCTGTGCCCCATTTTTTATTGGATTATTTGTTCTTTTGATGTGAAGGTTCTTGAGTTCTTTGTTTATTTTGGAGATGAGCCCTCTGTCCGAATGTGGGGATAGTGAAGATCTTTTCCCATTCTTTAGGCTGCCATCTTGTCTTGTTGACTGTGTCCTTTGCTTTACAGAAACTTCTCAGTTTCAGGAGGTCCCATTTATTAATTGTTTCTCTCAGGGTCTGTGCTACTGGTATTATATTTAGGAAGTGGTCTCCTGTGTTAATACGTTCAAGTGTACTTCCCACTTTCTCTTCTCTGAGGTTTAGCACGGTTGGTTTTATGTTGAGGTCTTTGATCCATTTGGACTTGAGTTTTGTGCATGGCAATAGATATGGCTCTATTTTCATTCTTCTCCATGTTGATGATCAGTTATGCCAGCACCATTTGTTGGATATGTAATCTTTTTTCCTTTTTTTTTTTTTTAAATTTTTTGCTTTTCTTTCAAAAATCAGGTGTTCGAAGGTGTGTGGATTGATATCCGGGTCTTCAATTCGATTCAATTGGTCCTTCTATTTTTATGCCAATACCAGGCTGTTTTCATTACTGTAGCTCTGTAGTAGAGTTTGAAGTCAGGGATTGTGATGACTCCAGAAGTTCCTTTATTGTACAGGATGGTTTTGGCTATCCTGTTTTTTGTTTGTTTGTTTGTTTTTGTTTTTGTTTTTTTTTTGTTTTTTGCTTTACTGTATGAAGGTTAGTACTGTTCCTTCGAGGTTGGCCAAGAATTTTACTGGGATTTTGTTGGACATTGCATTGAATCTGTAGATTGCTTTTGGTGAGACTGCCAGTTTTACTACGTTAATTCTACCTACCCAAGAGCATGGGAAATCTTTTTATTTATTTATTTATTTTTTATTTTTTTCCATATTCTTTTATTTTTCATTCAAACATTTACACTTCCTCCCCTTCTCCCAGTCCCCTCCTGCTCCCCCACTACCCCTCCTCCCTCCCCTATTCCTTAAGAGGGGGCAGGGTACCCTGCCCTGTGGGAAGCCCAAGGCCCTCCCCCCTCCATCCCAGCCAAGGAAGCTGTGCATCCATACAGAATAGGTTCCCCAAAAGCCAATACAAGCAGAAGAGATAGGTCCCAGTGCCATTATCATTGGCTTCTCAGTCAGCCCCCATCGGCAGCCATATTCAGAGATTCTGGTTTGATCATATGCTCATTCAGTCTTGGTCCAGCTGGATTTGTTGAGCTCCCATTAGATCAGGCACACTGTCTCAGTTGGTGGACCAGCCCCCTCGTGGTCCTGACTTCCCTGCTCATCCTCTCCCACCTTCTGCTCTTCAACTGGACCTTGGGAGCTCAGTCCATTGCTCTGATGTGAATGTGGGTCTCTATCTCCATCTATCGGATGAAATTTTTATGGTGATGATCAAGATATTCATCAATGTGACTATGGGACAAGGCCAGTTCAGGCACCCTCTCCTCTGCTGCCCAAGTACCTAGCTGGGGACATCCCCGTGGACACCT
>PVIU01034485.1:0-11286 GCA_004026605.1 Ondatra zibethicus | reverse complement strand
TCTCCATCTGCCAACTTTCGCCGCCACATTCAGAGAGTCTGGTTTGATCATATGCTCATTCAGTCCCAGTCCAGCTGGATTGGTGCGCTCCCATTATGCGATTCCTGAGTATATGGATGAATAGGTCTCTTTTTCTTGTTCCTTCTCTTGAGCTCTTTTCTTACTCTTTGCTTGTTTTGTATAATTCTGGTGCAGAAGTAGTTTTATCTTATTATGTTATATTAGTATTTGAAAAACACCTTAAAGCATTGTTTCTGGGGAACAAAGAGCTTTGCTCCAAATGGTGAATCAGGAGGCTTTAGATGACACTTTGAGTTGTGAGCACATGTGTGACACTGACAGTTTGACTCTTTGGTTTCTAGGGCCTTTTCTCTGTTAGAAAGAGAAAATTAAACACTATCACCTGACACCTAGTTTAGGATGGGTGGATCAGGGCTGGGCTATGAGTCCGACCTGGAATCTGTGACTTGTCACTTTTGTTCATACTCCACGGGTCATGTATTATATTATATTATTGTATTATATTATACTCCATTCAGTCATGTAGCTGCAAATAAATAATGATAAAGGAAACCGGAAAATGATAGCCGAACAAGTAAGAAGAGTTTAGATTTTCAAGGGAGAGCAAGATGGTCTGTACCATGTGCATTTTCTTCTAGTGCTTTTGACTCAGCAAGGCCTCCCCTGGTCAAAATGCTGAATTTTCACCACCCTCTGAAACTCCTTCAACATTCCTTATCACTCTTTGCTACTTTCAGTGGCTTTTGTTCCGGAAGCATTTGTCACCATGTCATCATCTATATACTTTATTTCTTGGCCTTGTTTAATATCTCTACTTTCCAGCAATAGAATTCAAATTGTACACAACAGAGATCCATTTCTATATTACACTGGACACTAGGTAACTGTGAGCAATGTTTGCTGCATCATAAAATACATATACTTCACCTGGATCTGATCATAGCTGGTTGCACACATACTCACTGATTGACATCACGACTTTAATTGTATTTGCCCAGAAAAAAAATGTCAAAATGGCTTGTCAGAAAAGAAATGAAGCTGTCAGATGGCACACAAAAATCTGAATTCGGATGGCTCCCTTGCACACTCTTGCATGTGTTACAAATACTTTTATGCTTATAAGCATACACACTTCATCAAAATCAAGTTAGAACTAGAAAATTCATTATTAATATTCTTCCTTATTTATTTTATCAATTGCATTTCATCTACCACAGTTTGAAAGCTGCTAATGAAGCATTAGGCAAACATTTACTATTTCCAACAGCACACAAATTCCATATAAGTACCCTATGAGGTGTCTGCCATTTATCTCAGTATTAAATCAAAGAAGCTGAAGGCTTGTGGAAATTAAATAATTTGTCCAAATGCCCTCAAGTAGTTGAAAACATTTTGATTTGTATTTGGCTTTCAGGCATTTTACAGCCAATTCTTTGTGTCATCTATTTCCAAACCTTCCTAAAATATGGTAACCATTTAATCATGAGGAATAAATACCTGCCCTCATATGTTATTCACCTCAGGATAAACTCATTTATAAATAAGGAGAGACCAAACTTAGCATTCCTCTTTAGGATATTGTACATTGGTAGTGTATGGCCTGATACACATACAAATATGGGCAACACTAACTGCATTTAGTAGGTTATCTTAAGTATGAGGTGACAGGAAGTTGAGACATGTTGAGGATCTAGGGGAAGTCTACAGAGAGAAATAGGAGAAAGATATGACCACTTTTCATTGTACACATTTTTTTAAAGTTTTAAACGAAAACTGAAATAAAGTAAATCAAAATGAAAAATGAACAAGAACACAGATTGTGAGCACAACCACAATCCAGCTAGAAAAATCATGCTGTTTTAATCAGTAGTATGTCTGAATTTCAGTTTTGACATTGGGAGATTAACCTGGCCAATTTATTTGGTGTGTCATCTTATTTTTGTGTGTATCTAAGGGCTTTCAAATGACAAGATTTTAGCTATTCTTACTTTCAATTGATTATGTTAATGACTTGTGGAAGTAAACGGACAGAATAGCAAAGAAACTAAACAATGGAAGAAAAGAAAACTTAGGAATATTTTTGTACTATGACATCAAAATATCAAGAATCAGAAGAGAATGGTAAAGACTTAGAATAAATAAAACATCAAGGTAAGAAGTTGCTTTTTGTAATTTGTGGACATATGCCACAGAAAATAAGCTTTTCACATAAGCATACTAATGCAATTGTGTGGGAGGTGGACATCGAATTAAATTTCTACTGAAATACATTCTACTGAATTCCTTGATTCAGCAGTATGGGACACGTCACAATAGGATGACAATAACATTTGTTGCAAAAACAAGTTTTATGACTGAAAATGTTTATCTCTCAGGATGAAAACTCCATTATGGCACATTCATGTTAAGAATTTGGATACAGTTATATAAGTGAAATACAAATGAAGAAATGTCATAATATTCTAGTTAATAAGATAAATTACACAATTTAAAATTAATATGTGTATTGTAAGTATCTAGGTACTGTGTATGCCTGTGTGTGTGCATGTATATTATGATTCTTCCTGTATTTTCTAAAGTTTCCATCTCAAAATTGACTAAATCCCCTGGAGAGAAAGTCCTCAAGTATAAAATGAGGTACATCATCAGGCATCTGTATATAAGGTATACAAATCTAAGGCATATTTTCTTTGTTGAGAGTATTATGTAAGCAAGATGGATTAATTGACTACTAGAAAAGATTCCAACATGAAAATATATAGTCCTTGGCCTACAGCCCTGGATAAATGCACATACATGTACTATCACACTAGAGAATATATTGTGGTGATTAGGCAGTGTCCTCCTCCTATGATAAGAGCATCCCCACAGAAATATTCACCAGAGTTAACGATAAATATATTGAATGCATATTAAATTGTGTTGATAACTTTTCTGATTACTCACGTCTCCCCATCATGATATATTCTTCCTTGAATTACATCACTAATGTTTATACTGTAAATGGTAATAGAGTCATATTTCAGATGTAAGCCAGTACTGAAGAAAAAAAGAACAGATAAATGTATTGAAATGACTCTAAATGCAAAATATTTCAAATTTAATTGCAGAATGGAAATGTTAAATATCCCATTCATTATTATTAGCACCACACGCCTGAATAAATCCTACCATAAGCATTAAGCAAGTAGGTAAACAGAGAAATAATACTTCATCTGGTGAATGGCAACATAAAACACGTTTAAACTGTTCTGTCAAGACACAAGCCTGGCAATGCTGTGTTCCTCTGCTTTACTGCAATAATCTGAATACAAAAATTCAAATTGCAGCTTTTCAAAATTTAAGTTGAGGCTCTAGAAATTTCGGAAAACACATTCAATTGAAAAACAGATTATAACAAGGTCACAGTATAATTTTTGTACCACATTTTTATATAGTATTTGAATTATATAAAAATCATGATGATAAATGACTACCAAATGTTCCTTATTTTAAAATGTTAAAAATTAAATAATCAGAGAAAGTTTTCTTTGATGTATAAAGAGATGGCCGCAAAACTCTTAACCATAGATTTCAGTTCTTAGTGATTTCTTCTATCCAGAGGTTCTTAAAGTGTCTATAGACAGTTAAAGTCTATAAATTCAGCTGAAAGTTACTGCCTTTCAAACTGATACTGAAGATTAATTATAAACTGAACTTAATTATTTTTAGTGCTTGAATAGCCTATGAACATTGACATTGCCCAAACAAGATACAATCCAAAAATACATCAGAATTACATTTGAAAATTCAAATTACATTTGAAATACAGACATTTTCAAATATTAATTTATTGGTTTAATACAACTATTCTCATCTTCATTTAGATTTATTTTATAATGTAACCAAGTAGTCTTTTACTTAAGTTAAAAGAATTAAGGTGGCAAAGGAGTCTAACTCACAAGAAGATAAATGTGTTTTAATATTTCATACTTGTTACAAAAAGCCACAGTAAATTATTATTCAACAACAGAAACTTAATGGTATGAAATATTATAAGGAATGTTTCACAAATCATGGAAACTGATTTTGCAAAAAAATAATGTCAATTTCTAGAAACACTTCCTGATCAGAAAATTAATTCTAAGTGCATTTAACACATTTTTGGTGAATATATAGGTATTTGGAATAAAATCAACTTTGAATAATTATAGAATGTAACAATATCAAAAACATCTCAGAGTACAGAAAAAATAAAGAAATAATCTCTATGGTTTATATGTTTAGAAACAAATCAAATCAGAACAAATTAGTCTAAAAGTTGAAAGAAAACTAGAAATGTTTTCTCCATAAATATATTTATGCACAGTGTGGAAAACTTATATAAACAAATAAGCAAACAGAAAAAACAAGACATGCACAGTAGAAAATAGATAATAGAAATCTTGGGAAATTTTATATGGAAAATGTTAGCACTTATATTAATAGAAGCTACAGAATATTTGTGATATTTTTCTTCTTACTATAGACTATAAAGAGAAATATTTAAACTAGTTAAAGTGTGGGAACCTAGCATTTCCTAATTTTTGATGATAGTTCATGAGTGTCTTTTATGGAAGTATTGCAATCATAATTAACAATGAATATTGAAAATCATAAGATTTTTAGTTTTATCTTTTTCTTGAGGAGGAGGGGGAGCGGGAGGGGACTGGGAGAAGGGGAGGAAATGTAAATTTTTTTGAATGGAAAAAAATAAAAGAATATGGAAAAAAAAGAATTTATCAGCTACATGCACCAAAATAAATAAACAAATTGTAAAGTTACTTATTACAATTAAATATAACTGAATATAACTAAATACCTAATAACAAAGAATGGTAGAACATGGCATATCCACTTATAATTTATTACTCTGAATTTTGTTAATTAATTGTATTTATTTTGTATGTCAATGTTTTTGTCTCCTTCCACTCCTCCCATTCCCTAATCCTCCCCCCACAGCCCCTACCGAATCAACTACTCCTCTGTTTCTGTTCAGAAAATGGCAGACCTCCTCCCATGGGTATCAACAAAGTATGCATGGCATATTGAGTTGAGGTAGGGCTAAGCACCGTCCCTTGAATTAAGGCAGGGAAGGCAACTCATTATGAAGAATAGGTTCCCAAAAGCCAGACAACCCCTGCTCCCACTGTTAGAAGTCCCAAAATACACCAAGCTGCACAACTGTCACATATATGCAGAGAACCTTGGCCAGTCCCATGCAGGCAACCTGATTGTCACTTCAGACTCTGTGAGCTTCTATGAGTCAAGGTTAGTTGTTTCTGTGGGCTTCTTTGTGATGTCCTTGACCCCTGTAGCTTATACAAGCCTTCCTCCCTCTCTTCAGCAGGATCTCCTGATTTCTGCCTAATGTTTGACTGTGGGTCTCTGCATCTGTTTCTATCAGCTAATGAAGTCTGTCTGATGATAATTTGCAGTAGTAACCAATCTCTGAGTATAGTAGAATGCCAATAAGCATCATTGTGTTGACTTTTTTTTCTCCAATTGTGTGTGAGCCATCTGGGTTCTAGCACTCCAGGCAATGTCTGGGGTGGGCTCATTCTCATAGTATGGGTCTGATGCTGGACCAGTCCCTGCACCACCTTTACATCCAGCATATCCCATAGGCAAGGTAGACTATAGGTCAAAGGTTGTATAGCTGGGTTGGTGTCCTAATTCTTCCATTAGAAGTCTTGCCTAGTCACAGGAGATGGCTAGTTCAAGCTATGTATCCACTATTGCTAGAAGCCTTAAAATGGTCATCTTATCAAAACCAATCTATAGATTCAGTGCAATCCCCATCAAAATTCCAACATAATTCTTTAAAGACCTTTAGAGAACAATACTGAAATTTACATGGAAGAAAAAAAAAACACAGAATAGCTAATTAAATCCTGTAGAATAAAAAGAAATTCTGGAGGAATCACCATCCCTGATTTCATGCTCTACTAGAGAGTTATAGTATTAAAAACAGAATGGTATTGGCAGAAAAACAAACATGTGGATCAATGATATTAAATCGAAGGCCAAGATATAAATCCACATACCTATGGACAGATGATTTTTGATAAAGAAGCCCAAAATATACATTTTTTAAAAAGAGCATATTCAATAAATGGTGCTGGTCTAACTCGATGTTGGCATATAGAAGAATATAGATAGATCCATATGTATCATCCTGCACAAAACTCATGTCCAAGTGGATCAACGATCTCAACATAAATCCGGTTACACTGAACCCGATAGAAGAAAAAAATGGGAAATAGTTGTAAATGCATTGGAACAGGAGAAAACGTCCCAAACAGAACACCAGCAACAGAGACATTAAGATCGACAATTAATAAATGGAACCTCATGAAACTTAAAAACTTCTTTCTGTAAGACAAAGGACACTGTCAATAGGAAAAGATTTTTACCAACTCTACATCTGATAGAGGGCTCATCTCCAAAACATATAAAGAACTCCAGGAATTATTACTCCGAGTCTTAAATAATATTTTCAGGCTTATTAATAACCTAAGGCAATTAAGTATAATTTTGGTGCGTTTGTACATCTGGATCTTAAATCCATGATCCCACATGTATAAGACAAGTGCTCTACAACGTGACTAAACCTAGCCCTAGTCACATTAGAATATTAAATGAAGAAAATATGTAAATAGTACTTATCATGCTTTGTCACAATTAACTATGTAAATCTTAATTATAATGATTAAGTACATTTATTTTCTTGACTGAGTATTTATTTTGGTTTATCAAGACAGTGATTCTCTGTGTGTCATCCCTGGCTAGCCTCAAAGTCACTTTGTAGACCAGGGTATCTTTAAACTTGTAGAGATCTGTCTGCCTCTGTCTCCACGGAGGTGAGATTAAAGGCCTGTGCCACCACTCTCATTGACTAAGTGCTTTTAAGAGTGGAGAGATACAAGCTTCAGTGTGAAACAGTGAGTCACACACTATAACCCTTTATCCATATATGTAATAAAAGTAGCATATTAATTCTCTATTGTGCTCAGTTAAAATTAATTTTGTTTGCCTGTATTTGAATAGTACGTTGGGGATAGGGAAATAGAGGAAGATTGCTTGTGGAATGCAGTTTCTTGCTTGGTGAGAATAAAGTATGTCGAATTTAACAAAAAAGAAAAAAATGTAACCATGCAATTATATAATTTGAGAGTTACTAGAGGCTTTTGAAATTTTATTCTGGACTTGGCACTTCTCATCTAAGACCAGCATCTGAAATTAAACAATGCTATCCCACATTTTTAAACAAGTGCCAGCAGCTGAGATAATCCATTTCCCTATAATGTTTATCAAAGCAACAGTAGCAGGAATTCTACAACTAGAAATCTCCATTTCCCCCCATACCTACAAAGCAAAATGGATGCAGGACAGACAGAATCAAAACTGGAGAATATTTTAGTAATACTTCATTTAACTTATATTTTACTCATACATACAAAAGGGAGGCATGTGACAAAAATATGTCAGAGAAATCAAGTTGTCTTGGTTTTCCAAACCTTTATGTGGTGTCAACCTACCCAACACCATATTGGTCATACCCAGAAAGATGGTACTGAATATCCTCTAGTTGAGTGTGTCAGTAAATGAAACTATAGTATAAAATGGTGGATAAATTATACCACATTTTACAATTCATAATTTAAAAAAATGGAAAGGTTCTTTAAGGACAAAAAGGCAAACAAAACTGTAAAGAATGATAAGCTCATTAATTTGTTCACTCATCATGTATTTATTATGCATATGCTCTATCCCAGACATTGTCAGAAAACAAACATAATAGTAGCAAATAACCACATAAAAAGCCTTCACTAACGGAGTACTATTTCATGTGTTTGAGATGGAGAGTACATCAATGAAAATCAAATGATGGAATATGCTAATATTAGCAACTAAATATAAAGCCAAAAACAAGGATAAAAATTAGAAACATTGATGGGAGTACATTTTTAGTAGGATTTTCATGGAAAACCTAGATGAGGTGACAGACAGTCATATTTGAAATTGAAGAAAAGACTTGCAGGACGGAGAAAAGAGTAATTCCACCTCATGTTTTTGAAGAACACAGCAAAGAGACCAGTGATTATCAAAAAGAGTGAAAATGAAGTATTTGTTCAGAAACTGGACAAAATCAAGCCATAAACCAAATTTTCCCAAAGGGCCACTCAGTCTAGACTTTGTAAAGAGAAACTGTTAAGAATTCAGGTGAAAGTTCATATTTCTTCATAATATGTCTAAAGTTTCTGTCTTGTAAACTAGTGCAAGTTAGAAAATACTCCTCCAGAATCCAAAAGATAATTTCTAACTCAATGGAATTCTTGCACAAAAATCAAGTAAAGAATTCTGTAAGAATTAAATATCTATATAGAAGTAACAGTAAAAAGACTATTGAATATTTTTCTTTTAAAAAATGGATAAGAAAACAGTGAAATACATGAAAATTTAAGAGTTAAGGAGAGTAAGTAGGTTTTGTAGATAAATATTATGCAATAAGTAAAACTGGGCAAAAAAATCCACCCATATTTTAAAATTTCCATCAAATACACCTGCAAAAAAAAACAGAGACTACTAAAAAAAATTGATACTTCTTCTCAATAAGTAAACCTGGGGAAAAACCCACCCATATTTTAAAATTTCCAGCAAATACAGCTGTGAAAAACAGAGCCTACTGAAAAACATTGATACTTCTTCTCACATGATAGGAGATACTCAAAATAAGGTATATCATATAATGAATTCTAACAATATATTTCCTCTAAGGCAGTAAATTATCAATAAGGATTCATTAATAATTGGTTCAAAACATCAATTATTAAGTAAATGTTAAAAGTATAGAAATACTCAAATTGCCATCAACACTCACTGAATATTAATGATTACTATACATGTAAGAGAATAAAAAAAACAAAACATATGCAGGATCATAAACATAAATTTTAGTTAAAAATAAAGAGACAAACGCCAACATATGATGTCATTACCTTTCATAATGATTACATAGTGAAATGATCACGGTGACAGATTACTGATACATTTGAATTTGGTGATGAGAACGAAGCAGGATACCTTTTTAAACTATTTATTTCTCCACATAGTGAGTCTAAGTTTCCCATGTTCACTGAGCTATAATTTTATATATGTATATTCTTATATGTATGTTATGCTTCAATTAAAAGCTTCCATGAAATCTCCCAAAAGATGACAAAAGCAAACTAAGTCATTTTAAATATGAAGCATTCTACCTGCCCATAACTCTTCCAATTCAATATCTGAAAATGAATTTATGGGTAAGTAAAAATTATGCAACATATGCATTTATATTATTAAAAACATCCACCAGGCTATCATAAATTATAAGCCATTTTTGTTATTTTTGTCTCTTTTCAAAAAATACTGTCATAGTTTGGAAGCATTTGCATATTGTTTTTATTTTATACCCTTGCTTTTACTTTTGTCATTTAATTTGTCATTAAATATTCTTCAATGAGGCCTTTTATAAAACATAAAGCTACACATTATGTATGTGTATTACTACAATAGTTTCCCAGAAGAGAAAAATTTGCACACCTCCAGCCAGGAGGAAATATGAGGCCTCAAAACATTTTTGTTTATCACAGCTAGGAATCTCATACACCATGGCCACAAATGCTGCTAAATACCATATAGTATTTTAGGACAGCCCCTCACAACCATGAATTTTCTAAGGTTGAGTGATACCACAGCCTAGATAGTGGAGCCTTCCTCAAATGAAATAACATAGTCTATTGGAATTTTTAAAACATTATTACTTGGCCAAGTTTGCTATATTTGAAATATTAAAATGACTTTGTTCAAAGTGAATGAAACTCTTAAAGATAATTCAAATATTATGGATATCTCTTATATTGCTTGTCACAAGTGCTATGATCTTGTTTGTTTCTTCTTTTTTTTTAAAGGAAAGAAATTCTTTTTTAAGGTTTTCACCAATGAAATGACATTTGAATGTTGCAAAAGGTGAATGATACACATTTTAGACTCCAAAAACACCACTTGAAACAATATAATAATTGACTAAAATATGTAAAAATTTTTGATTAATGGGTACTATTATTCTTTTTAAAAGCTTGCACAAATTAGTGAAGATCTATTGCCATTACAAAATATCTGATATAATTGCAAAATGAAAGACTTTTATGTACATTGTTAATTTTCAAAACAAGTAACTCATGTTTTCATGATGTAAGTTCTCTGAGGATACAAATACTAACTCAAACTAAGATTAATATATTAAAGCGTTGTGTCGATAACACGCTACATCCCTATATAAGCTCCCAGCCCTGTTTGGTTTTTTAAGCCTTGAGAGGTATACCATTTACAATAATTTTATTATTCCCTCTACAGGATTGAAGAACAAAAGAATGTCTTGTCAGAATTTCAAAGAGATTTAAATGAATTTGTTTTGTGGTTGGAAGAAGCAGATAACGTTGCTAACACTCCACTCGGAAATGAGCAGCAGCTAAAAGAAACACTTGAACAAGTGAAGGTAATTTTGTGTTCTAAAATAAAGAGGGCCTATTCGTATAAAGCACATATAAATCTATTTTAATGTGTTGACTTGTTGATCTGCTGTCCATTGTGTTATCTGTATTTCTTACCAATATGTTTTCTCCCCACCCTAATTTTTCTTTACTAAATGACTGTCAATCAACATATATGCATAAACACATATATACACGTGTGTGTATGCATTTAGAAACATGTTTTCTTTATACATGAAAAGTGCATGGCAGTTATTTTAAAAATTAGCTTAAGGATTGTTTCAGGATCATACAATTTCAATGGTTTTGAAAACTGAAGAGCAAAGTGTGAAATCAAAATATCAATATGTAAATGGAAACAACTTTGCAATCTGTTATAGGCTACATTGCTGAAGATTGCTAGTCTCACTGAAGAAGAAAATTTCTTAATGAAGAAATTCATTGTCAGACAAATAACATTACTTTAGTCACTAGCTAAAGATTTTACATTAACCTAAAGTAGGGTTTAGCTTTAGCTTATTCTGTGTGAATATAAAAATTGTCACACTGGTTTATATTCCATATGGGTTAAATAGACACACAATGTATTCAAGAGAAATTTTTTTTATTATAAGAAAGTAATATCCTTTTTTAATTTTTTCCATTCAAAAACATAATTAAATAAATAATTTTTTTTTTACATTTCTTCCCCTTCTTCCAGTCCCCTCCC
>PVIU01034484.1:0-11288 GCA_004026605.1 Ondatra zibethicus | reverse complement strand
GTGGATTGGTGTGCTCCCATTAGTTCAGGCACACTGTCTCAGTAGGTGGACCAGCCCCTCACGGTCCTAACTTCCTAACTCATCTTCTCCCACCTTCTGCTCTTCACCTGCACCTTGGGGGCTCAATCCATTGCTCTGATGTGATTGTGGGTCTCTGTCTCTATCTCCATCCTCTTTCAAGGAAAAAGGGGGAGGGAGGAGGGGTGGGGGGTAGTGGGAGGGGACCGGGAGAAGGGGAAGAAAGGAAAAAAAATTTTTTTTATCTTTAATTATGTTTTTGAATGGAAAAAATAAAACAAAACAATGTATGGAAAAAAAATAAATAAAAGTTAATAAAAAAAAAAAGAAAAAAAAAATGAGACCTAAACAGAGAACTCTCAGCAAATGAATATCAAATGGCTGAAAGATACCTATGGAAATGTCCACCACCTTTTGTCATCAAAAATTGCAAATCAAAACAACTTTGAGATTTCTTCTTACAACTGTCAGAATGGCCAAGATCAGAAACACTGATGACAACTTATGGTGGAAAGAATCTGGAGTTAAGAGAACACTCCTCCATTGCTGGTGGAAGTGCAAATTGTACAACCACTTTTGAAGTCAGTGTGGTGATTTCTCAGAAAATAATTAACAATCTGCCGCAAGACCTAGCAATACCACTTTTGAGTGTATACCCAAAGGATGCTTAATCATACCCCAAAGATGTGTGCTCATTTATGTTCATAGCAGCATCATTCCTAATAGCCAGAACTTGGAAACAACCTAGATACCCTTGACCCTTTCTTTCTATAGAAAGCAAATAGACAAAAGGAGAATGTTTTTTACATCACCAGAAACAAACCCACACACAAGTCAAAAGAAACAAACATAAAAATACATGAATAGAAAACATGGTATACAAATAAAAGTACATTAAGACCTGGGCTTTGCCCTCTGCAGGCCATGTCCATGATGTCATAGCCTCTCTGTATTTTTATGTGCATCATTCCTATTGTGTCTGGAAGACACTGTTTTCTATAGAGTCACATACACATCTAACTCTCACAATTTATTCAAATTTTAAATTCTTTCAATAGATAAGTTCTAAAGACATTTTCTGTTCCACCATGAACAATGTCAGCACCACATACTCTTTACTGCATGCATGGTTTGTCGCTCACCATTCACTCATAGGAAGATATCATGCACCCAGTGGCGAGATGTTCAATAATTTGTGTCTTTGAAAAGAAAAACTGTTCTACCACTCAGGTACCTCTGTTCAAGGATTCAGTAATGAAAATAAGAAGGAATAACCATCCACATAATTCTACTCAGCTTTTAGTATGCTTATATCTCACAGACCATAGAACTTAATCTCACCAGACCACTGATACAGTACCAATAACAAAACTACAAGCCTTATCTACACATCTCCAATTTTTCATGGACTTCTTTTAGCTTTCCAGATTTTGATAAAAATACTGTAACAGCAGATACATAAATCTACTTCATCATCTGAGCACCAAGTTATTCCATCAACATGAAGAATATTCCAATTATGAAAATAGACAAGGGTGAAATGTTTATTATTTCCAGAGTTTCTGTTATAACACCACTATTTATATGTTTATTCATTCCATACACTGCTTTCTTTGATTCCAGTATCCTGACTATTTATTTTTGTCATGCCACATACATTTTAAGGTTTTTAAAATTATTTTTTACTTACAATGCAAGATCCTAGATTTCAATACTGCTTTCTTATAACACTTAAATTTGGTTAATCCTACCCCAAACCATCATTTCAATATATTTCAAACCACTTTAACTTTGATTCCTCAAGTCTCTAATAGATGTTCCCCTCACTTTCAATTTATCTGTATTTAATTGTATCCAATCCCATAATACCTGAAACCTTAAGAGAGCTTTTCTAGATATTAGAAATGAAACACAGAAAACAATACATTCCAATCTTGGAACTATATAAGAGATAGAATATGAAGCAATTTTTCTTTTCATTTGAGTGATCTCATTCAATGTATATTTCCAATTTCATATTTTTCTAATTCCACCCACTCACCTATGTATTTCATTATAAATATTTTGCCATTGAATAGAATTCCATTGTCTATATGTCTCAGAATTTCATTATCTATAAGTCTGTTTTTGAACATCTATGTTGATTCCATTTTTCAAATGTTATTGAAACAACAGTAATGACCATTAATGTGCAAGTATCTCTGTAATAATATGTACAGTCATTTGAATTTAAGTTTGGGAGAAATATAGATGTTATGTATCACAGTTCTATTTCTTATTTTTTGAAGAAATCTCCAATATTATTTCCAAAGTAAATATACAAGTTTATACTCCCATCAACAATAAATAAGGATTACCATTTCCTGTATCCATGCTTGTATTTGTGTTCTTGATTGTGGTTATCCTAACTGGGGAAAAATGAAAACGTAAAAGTATTTCCTTGAGTCATGAACACCATGAGATATTAGCCCGTGAATCAAGTGATTGGGACAAATGGAGCTTGCAGAATTCCTGGTGCCTTTAGGGATCTAACTTAGGTCATCTGCATATGTGCTATAGTTGAGTAGCTTGGAGTGCCTGTGGGATTACTAATTGGGAGTAGGTCCTCTCTCTGACTCTTTTGTCTACTTGCAGGACCACTTTCTTTTTACTTAGTTGTCTCATCAAGACTTTATGTAATGGTATGTGCTTGGTCTTATTGTAGCTTACTGTGCCCCATTTGTAAAATACCCCTGGGATCCCTGCACTTTTCTCAGGGGAAGAAAAGAGCGTTGCATCTGGGAAAGAGGAGGAAGTATGGGGAAGAGCATGGGGGAGGGGGAATTTTCATCATTACTTATTCCCCAGCAATACATAAATAAACATGGACAGCATGTTGACTGCAGTTCTCCAGTTGGTCCTATCCTGAGCAGTCCTAGATGCTTGTGTTATTGTCACACCCAATAATCCACAGTCTTCCTTATGCTATCTATCAAACATTTTTGAGCCTTCCGCTTCACTTTGTTCTGTGTATTCCTCTAAGCAGTGCTATTTTGGGGTGTCTGCCATCAGTCATTCTCATAACATGGCCAAAATATCTCAAGTCCTATTGCTGTATCCTTTAGTTTATTTCCTTCTGTAGATGGAGATGTTTCTTAATGTCATCATTGTGTATCCTATCTGTTTGTGTGATGCCTAGAATCCTCCTGAGACATGTTATCTCCAACACATTCACTCTCTGTTCTGAGGAGTGTTTCATTGTTCAAGTTTCAGAGTTGTAAAGAAAGCAGCTCAAGACAAGTGTTTCATATATTTGTAATTTTGTTGTTGTCATTATGTCTCTTGATGACCAAATGTTTTCTAGTGTCTGGAATGCAGCCCTCGCTATGGCTATCCACCTCTTGACATCTGAAATAGTTCCCTCCTTTGAACTGAAGTTTCTTCATGGATAGACAAAGTTTTCTGTTTTCTTGATGTTCTGATTATTTATTACATTGTTAAAATCCTCATGTGCCCTTCCCATGTATCTCAGTGCTTGATGTTTATTTTATACCAAGGTTTTCGTTTACTTCCATCACTCTATTTTCCATGGTCTGCAACTCATTTGGATTTTCAACAAGTAGTGATGATCATCAGAAGGATATTTCAGTAAGTGAACATCTTTCAGTAAGATCTTCTCCAATGTGCTGAAAAGGACCAATGCCAGAGCAGAGGAAATCCTAGCAGAGGCCCATTGTGGATTCAGAGCACAATTGATCATATCTTCACTTTGAGGCACCTGGAAGAAAAAATATGAAGAATTTGGAAAAGACTTATACGTCTGTTACATCAACTTCAGGAAGGTATTTGATAGCATTTGGAGGAAACAACTTTGGAAAACAATGAGGTTCTACGGGTACCCAGATAAAATTATAAGAACACAAGAAAATGCCTATAAAGATACCTTTGTATCAGTCAATGTCTGTGGAGAACTAACTGATCAGTTTAACAGAATTGTAGGAGTCTTGCAGGATGTGTCTTCTCACCAATACTCTTTAATATATTCCTGGAATTAATATTAACAACAGCACTGGAGGATGAGGAGATGGTCATGCAGATAGGAGGTTTGTGAATCAATACTTGCATTTCACTGACAACGAGGGGGAACTGTGGTTGGGATGTAATATATAAAAGATCAATTAAAAATTGTAGTAATATTTAAAATAACAGTACAATGTGATGAGGAGGGAGTGTTGGGGGCACCACCAAGCTTTGGGTCTATTGGCATTTTATGACTGATGAGGAAATATGATCACTTTGTTTAGGAAAGCTTTTAAAGTTTCCTTATGCATTAGTGAATGACAATCTCTATGTTGGTGTCTAGCACTGAAAAGACTCACTCTGTTATTATGAAAGAAAGAGGTCACGAAGTTGGGAGAGAGACTTATTGGAAGATACCAAGGAAAGTCATAGGGACATAGTTGGGGATAGACAGGATAACAATATATTTACTACATGATTAGAAATTTCAAAGAATATGTAAAATTATTTTGAAATACCTTTATATTGTACATTATGCTTATTTCCCCCAAAATTTCTACCCTTCTGAAAAAGGTACCGAGCCATATGGCTAACATAGTTAAGAATAATGGGTTAATATAAGTTATAAGAGCTAATACGAAGCCTGAGCTAATGGGCCAATCAGTTTATAACTTATAGAGACCTCTGTGTGATATTTCTTTGGGACTTGCTGGCTGTGGGAACTGGGCAGGACAGAACCCCCACAAGCAGGCCCTCATGTTACAATAAGATCCTTATTCTTTCACATGATATATTCCTCTTCTGTTTCATGTATATCCGTATCTTCTTGATGCAATCATCTAATGATAGACATGAAGTTTATTCGTGTAAGTTATTGAATATAGTGCTGAATAAATAACAATGTATAAGCATTTCTGAGAAGTGTTCCCTTTAGGTAATTTCAGAAAGGTTTTTTGCTTGAAATTTTCTGGAATGACAATACTAATTGTAAGTATCTGAAAGGATGTTGTGAATTCTCAAAACTTAGCAGACTTTGAAATTTCCAGTCACCACCATGATCATCACAACCTCCTTCTGCGCATTAATCTGATAACCATGTTACAAAGTAGAACTACTGCTTCAGGCCAGAAAACTTTTGTGAGCTTAGGTCCTGATGTTACACCGAAAGCATCTGCACAGAGCTGAGTGAAGGTGAATGGGATGTATTCTTCAGACAGGAATAGGACTTGGACCCCAGCATCCTGTGACTTGACCCATGTGTGCTGCCTCCAGCTTCTCCAGCTGGACTAGGTCCTTATCTAAAATGTTCCATGCTCATGAATATGCAAATTACCTGGATCTTTATGATAAATACAGGGATGTCCACACCCCAGACCAGCAACATATAATAATTGTCCTCTCTATAGTCACTGAGCACACAGGTCCTCACCGTGGGATGGAGCTGGATTGTTCTCTTCCTCATGTAAGCAACTATAGGTAATGGGCATTCCAGTTCCAAACCTGCAGAAGGAACAGGGACTGAAGTGACAATGACACCTAAAATGGCTTTTCTCCACAGGTGTCCACTCCCAGGCCCAGCTGCAACAGTTTGAGCCTGAGTTGGGTAAACCTGGGGCCCCAGTGAGTTGTCCTGTAAGACTTCTGGCTATACTTTCACTGACTACTTTATTACCTGGGTGAAGCAGAGGACTGCACAAGGCCTTGAATGGATTAGATGGATTGATTCTGAAGATGGTGAAACCAAATATCCTCAGAAGTTGCAGGGACAGACCACACTGACTGCAGACACATCCTCTAGCACAGCCTACATAGAGCTCAGCAGCAGCAGAGTCTGCCATCTATCACTCTGTGAGACACAGTGTTGCACCCACATCCTGAGTCTGTCAGAAGCCCAGGAGGAGCAGGAAGCAGTTCTGGGACAGAGATGACAGAGAATATTAGGCTGGAGAGTTGCTCATAAATAATCATCTGAGTGTTCATTTTCTACCTCCTCCTCACAGTATTATAGTTTTTCAATTTTTTCATATTACAAACATAAAAGATATGATGCTGATTGAACATGCCCTCGTGTATATCATACCATGACAATCTCTTCACCAGTGACCATCTCCATTGACAAGTATGTTCCTTAATAAAATAATAAAAACTGAAAGCTGTGATTATGTTTGTAAAAAAAATACCTCTGGATTATTAAAGACTGGGCCCTTTGTCAGGGTCACTTTCAATTAATTAAAATACGAATTTGGCAAGTAAGGGGTAAATAAATTAAGTCTGGCTAAACAAAAATATTTCTATGCTCTTCAATGTTACTTAACCTCTGGTGTATAGTTAAGTCAGGCTTTGTGGTCCAGCAGAATCCAGTGTCTTAGAATGTAAGATAGGTATAAAAATGTGCATCCACATAAGTGTAATTCCTGTAAGCTGGTATTACTAAGGTACTTTTCACAAAAATCATTAAGTCATTCAATGCACTTGCTAATTGAGGTAGGTTCTGAGATTATGCATTTTTCCTTGGCCCCATATTTACTTCCTTCATAGTCTCAGAAACCTGTCCTACAGTTTCAAGTCTTAATAGATCGTGAACCTATACTGATATAGCATCAACTCTCACAGGCCATTGGATACCCACTGGTCACCTTTGTTGTATAGTGTGTTTGGATTTTGGCCTGGTGGAGTGCTCATAGATTCCCTCCATCAGTTGAGCTGTCTATCAACTTCATCATCAGTGGTGACTGTTATAGAGCCCATAACACCTAAAGAAAAGACTGGGTTTCACAGAGATGTGGAAAACAGCTATGCCCAGCTCACCATTCACCCTTGAATCATCTATCATCTACTCAACATCACCTTAGGACACTGAAGACAGACGTGAGAGTTATAGTTTGGGCACTGTGTGTGAACTCATCTATAAACTTGTATTAGCTGATTCTCCAAACCAGCAGGTGGCACAGTAGATCCATCCACCAATGCCTGAGAAATAAAACATAGCAGAAGCTTATAAAGAAGTTGTGCACTGATGTGAATGAGGGTCTCTGCCTCTATCTCCATCCATCAGAGGAAATTTCTACGGTGATGATCAAGATATTCATCAATTTGACTATGGGACAAGGCTAGTTCAGGCACCTTCTCTTCTGATGCCCAAGTACCTAGCATTAGAGCAATGGACTGAGCTCCCAAGGTCCAGTCAAAGAGTAGAAGGTGGGAGAAGATGAGCAAGGAAGTCAGGAGTGTGAGGGGCTGGTCCACCAAATGAGACAGTGTGCCTGATCTAATGGGAGCTCACCAAATCCAGCTGGACCAGGACTGAATGAACATATGATCAAACTGGAATCTCTGAATGTGGCTGCCAATGGGGGCTGACTGAGAAGCCAATGATAGTGGCACTGGGACCTATCTCTTCTGCATGTATTGGCTTTTTGGGAACCTAGTCTATATGGATGCACACCTTCCTAGGCCTGGATGGAGGGGGAGGGCCTTGGGCTTCCCACAGGATAGGGTATCCTGCCCCCTTTTAAGGAAGCAAGGGGAGGGGGAAGGGGTAGTGGGAGAGAGGGAGGGGACTGGGAGAAGGGGAGGAAGTGTAAATTTTTGAATGAAAAATAAAAGAATATGAAAAAAAGTTGTGAACTGACTGATTTCCTCTGTGGATTCCATTGCAAACATCATTACATTCAGAGACTGTGGAGTAGTTGAAATGTGAGATCCCTGTGATACAATACTTGAGAGCTTCTTTGTTTAATACAATCAATACATGATTTCAATTTGTAGTGTATGAGCCAAATTGGAATCCTATTGCCTCTGGATAGGAAACTAGGTCATGAACCACTCATTATTATAGGTTAAGAATATTTGGGCCTTAGGATCATGGGAACTATTTTGGGGGAAATTTTCCCAAAAAATACAGAGCTGATACCTCAGTTGGGTCCACATTTCTGATGACCACTGGTAATGAATGGACGACAGCAGTCTCCAGTGTTCTATGCTAGTGTCTGATGGGGTCAGGATGGTCAATGCATCTTCACAGCATCACAGTTATGGTTGACTCTGAGAAGGAACAGATGGCCCATGAATCCTTGACATGTGGGTCACATTAACAAACATGTATGTAGTGACATTGTTCTCAGTGGAATGGGAGAGCTCTTGTCTATATAGGTGTAATAATGGAACACGGAATGCATTTCCCGAGACAAGTTTAGGACTTGGAACTCACCATCCCACTGAATAACTCAGAAAACCTGTACCGTTCTGTGTCAAAGAGATTCCTGCTTTGATCTAAGGAATGCTTGTCCTCATTCATGTGTAAATTTCAGAAATTATGTTTGTAAATACAGCAATGTGCACCTATCCCACAGTACCATGTTAACATTCTCTTGTTCACTGTCCCTGGGCACACAGGTTCTCAACATAAACTGCAGTTACATCATCCTCTACCTGTTGTTAGCAGCTACAGGTAAGTGTGTTCCCAGAACCGGGCTTGGCCAGAAGATGGAAAACGGAGTGACAATGGCATCCTTTCCACAATTGTCTACTCCCACATTCAGCTACCACAGCCTGTGGATGAACTGAGGAATCCTGGAGGCACATTAAATGTGTCCTGCAAGAATTTTTACTCATATCTTCCCCACTGGGTATTGTAGAAACCTGGGCATAGGCTTGAAAGGATTGGTTGGAAACTCCCAAGCATTACCAGAATAAATCATGGACAGAAGTTTGAGGACTGAGCTTCATTAGATGTAGACACAATGCCTAAGACTTCCTCCATGGAGCTCAGAAGCCTGATGTGAGTAGTCTGTCATCTATTACTGTGTAAGGCATAGTGTCATGTCCATAGCTGAGCTGGTTCAGAAACTCTGAAGGAGTAGGAGGCTGTCTTGGGATGAGAGGACAGGAAAGGGTAACCTAAAGACTTGCTCAAAACTTGTGGTTAAGTATTGATGAAAGGAATGATAGGACTAAAATTAATTCTCATTGCATAAGGAAATTTCCTAATCACCATGCATGCAAAATCAGTTTTGAATTTGTAAGGTTGACCCACATATTCAGTGTCACATGTGTCTGCCATAATTGGATCAACACTTCGGAAGAGAAATGTTTGGTCACATAGTAAATAAATGTCTAACTCCTGGGACATGACCAATATTGCTGTTGTGATATTAATAATACTGATTCATCAATCCAATTCATATTTATATGCTTTGAGAAATAGATTCAGAGTTTAAGCATTTCATAGAGTCTTCTCCAGTCCAAATAACGTTCCCTGTAATCACAAGCCTGTTACATATTGTAATACTCAATTTGTCCACCTTAGGAGAAGATGCTCTTATCATTTCTCCCCAATCTCACAGAGTCCAGGACTTTGTGCATGAATTCCCTTATGAGAACAGGATGTCTCTGTGAATCTATACTGCTTAACCAGGCAAGTATTTCTCTATTATCATCCATGATAGGCATCAACATTCCAACAAACTGCTGTTTTCCTTCCTTCCTCTCCCTCCAATCCATACCTACATTTTCCCCACTTCCCCCATCCAGTTCTCCATTTCTATTCAGTGGAGGGCAGGTTTCCCATGGATATCAGTAAAACATGGCATATCAATTTGGTGAGGCAACTCAATATGAGGAAAAGTGTTCCAAACCCAATAAAAGTGTGAGAAACAGATGCCATTCCACTTTTCAGAATCCTACAAGAAGACCAAGTTACATAACTGTAACATATACAGAGGGCCTAGGTCAGTTCAATGCAGGCTCTCTGCTTTTCAGTTAAGACTCTGTGAGCCCTTATGAGCTTACATTGATTCTTTGGCTTTACTTGTAGTGGTCGTCACAGTTCTGGTATCTACAATCCTTCCTCTCCCTCTTCTACAGTATTCCCTGAGTCTTCCTAATGTTTGACTGTGAGTCTCTTCATTTGTTTCCATTACCTGTTTTATGAAGCCTCTCTGATGACAACTGGGCTAGACACCAATCTATGAGTATAGCATAATAGTGTTAGTAATCATTTCATTAATTATTTTCAAGTCATATGAAATTTTATCCTAGGTCACTGGGCTATACACCCTCTGTATCATTGCCCTCCAAGCAGTGTCAAGAGTGGGCTCCCTTGCGTGGCATGTGTCTTAAGCTGAACCAGTCATTGCTTGACCACTCCCACAATTTCTGTGCCACCTATACCCTAGCATATCTTGTAGCCAGGAAAAATTGTAGGCTGGAATTTTTGTGGATGGCTTGGTGTCCCAGTCCTTCCACTGAAAGTCTTACTTCATTATGGGAAATTGTTAGTTCAGATTCTGTATCTCCCATGGTTAGGATTCCCAGTTTGGATCACCTTCATAGATTCCAGGAAATTTCTATTGTGATAGGTGTCTATTTTGTCCTTGAGATGCCTCTCAAATCCAGTTTTCCCTCCCAGTAATCTCTCCTCTCCATCCTCCCCACACTAGACCCCTTCTGTTTCTGTCCCATTTAAGCCTCACCTCCAACAATAATGTCTATTCTATTTCCCCATCCCAGGGAGATTCATATGTTACCCCTTGAACTCTCCTTGTTACTTTGATTACCTGTGGATTTCAGCATGGTTCTCCTTTACAGATAATATCCACTTACAAGTGAGTACATACCATGTTTGTCTTTTGAGGTCTTGGTTACCTCACTCAGGATGTCAGCAAATTTCTTGATGCCATTTTTTAATAGTGGAGTAATCTTCCATTCTGTAAATATATCACAATTTCTTTATCCATTCTTTGTTTGGGGGTCATCTAGTTTGTTTCCACTTTCTGCCTATCATGTATAATGTTGCTATGAACATAGTTTAGCAAGTATCCTTTTGTTAGGCTGGAGAGTCCTTTGGGTATATGCCAGAGGTTGGTATAGGAAGATCTTGAGGTAGAGGTTCACCATTTCTGAGAAGCTGACATATTGATTTCCAAAGTGGTTGCACAAGTTTGCACTCCCATCTTCAGTAGAAGAGAGTTTCTCTTTCTCCATATCTTCTTCAGCATGATGTGTTCCTGTGATTTTAATGTTACTCATTCTGACAGATGTAAGATGGAATCTCAGAGTGAAAGAATTAAAGTTCTCAACCTGATGATTCTTTGACATGAGTGAAAGAATTAAAAAATAAAAGAAATAAAGTCAAAGTTAGGTACCCTCCTAGTCAGTCAAGGACCAAAAGATAAAGGGGAGCAACAGATGGGCACCATGACCCATGACTCACCAGCTAGCCCACCCGGGATAGCCAAAATAGGAGTGATAAAGAAGGGCAGTAAGACCCT
>PVIU01034483.1:0-11293 GCA_004026605.1 Ondatra zibethicus | reverse complement strand
AGAGGGTGCCAGAACTAGCCTTGTACCATAGTCACATTGATGATTATCTTGATTACCATTATAGAAATTTCATCCGATGGATGGAGATAGAGACAGAGACCCACATTCACATCAGAGCAATGGATTGAGCCCCCAAGGTGCAGTTGAAGAACAGAAGGTGGGAGAAGATGAGTTAGGAAGTTAGGACCGTGAGGGGCTGATCCACCTACTGAGACAGTGTGCCTGAACTAATGGGAGCGCACCAATCCAGCTGGACTGGGACTGAATGAGCATATGATCAAACCAGACTCTCTGAATGTGGCAGCGAAAGTTGGCAGATGGAGAACCTACAAACAATGACACCAGGACCTATCTCTTCTGCATGTATTATCATTTTGAAAACCGAGTCTTTTTGAATGCACTCCTTCCTAGGCCAGGAGGGATGGGGGTGGGCCTTGGACTTCCAACAGGGCAGGGCACCATGCCCTCTTTCAAGGAAGGAGGGGAAGGGAGGAGGGGTGCGGAGGTAGTGGGAGGGGACCGGGAGAAGTGGAAGAAAGGTAAAAATTTTATTTCTTTAATTATGTTTTTGAATGGAAAAAATAAAACAAAACAATGTATGAAAAAAAGTAAAATATATTTTTTATTTTTAAAGCAAAAAAAAAGAACTCAAGAAACTAGACATTAAAATTCTAAATTACCCAATTAAAAAATGGGGTAATGATCTGAACCAAGAATTCTCAACAGAAGAAGTTTGAATGGCCAAAGATACTTAAGGTCATGTTCATCTTCCTTAGCCATCAGGGAAAGGCAAATCAAAACAACTTTGAGATACCATCTTACACCTGTCAGAATGGCTAAAATCAAAAACACCAATGATAGCCTATGCTGGAGAGGATGTGGAGTAAGGGGAACACTTTTCCATTGCTGTTGGGAATGCAAACTTGTGCAACCACTTTGGAAATCATTGTGGTGGCTTCTCAGGAAGTTGGGAATCAGCCTACCTCAGGATCCAGCAATACCACTCTTGGGAATATACCCAAGAGATGCCCAATCATACTATAAAAGCATTTGTGCAACTATGTTCATAGCAGCATTATTTGTAATAGCCAGAACCTGGAAACAACCTAGGTGCCCTTCAATGGAAGAATGGATAAAGAAAGTGTGGAATATATACACATTAGCATGCTACTCAGCGGTAAAAAAAAAAAATGACATCTTGAATTTGCATGGAAATGGATGGAAATAGAAAACACTATACTCAGTGAGATAATCCAAACCCCAAACGATGACTATGAAATTTCGTCTGATGGATGGAGATGGATACAGAGACCCACATTCACTTCAGAGCAATGGACTGAGCTCCCAAGGTCTAGTCGAAGAGCAGAAGCTGGAAGAAGATGAGCAAGGAAGTTAGGATCGCGAGGAGCTGGTCCACCCACTGAGACAGTGTGCCTGAACTAATGGGAGCTCACCAAATCCAGCTGGACCAGGACTGAATGAGCATTTGATCAAACCGGAATCTCTGAATGTGGCTGCCAATGGGGGCTGACTGAGAAGCCATGATAATGGCACTGGGACCTATCTCTTCTGCATGTATTGGCTTTTTGGGAACCTAGTCTATATGGATGCACACCTTCCTAGGCCAGGATGGAGATGGGAGGGCCTTGGGCTTCCCACAAGGCAGGGTACCCTTCCCACTCTTAAGGAAGCACGGGAGGGAGGAGGGGTAGTGGGGGAGGGGGAGGGGACTGGGAGAAGGGGAGGAAGTGTAAATTTTTGAATGAAAAATAAAAGAATATGAAAAAAAAATACCTGTACCTATT
This sequence comes from Ondatra zibethicus, assembly GCA_004026605.1. Classification (NCBI taxonomy): domain Eukaryota; kingdom Metazoa; phylum Chordata; class Mammalia; order Rodentia; family Cricetidae; genus Ondatra; species Ondatra zibethicus. Next base: position 9,488 of record PVIU01034483.1, on the reverse strand, counting down.
GAGCTGGCTTGGTTATTTATTTGTGCTGGCCTAATACATCAATATCTGTTGTCCAGCATGGCTTTTAGGGCCACACAGACTGTAAAAAAAAAAAGAGGGATACTTGGATAATGCGATAATAGATTATATTTATGAGTTATTGTTTTTATACAATTATATTGGTATAGATTTTTGTATATTGATAAAAAGTTAAATTATATTAAATATTATATGCATGTATGCTTCTACCTCTGTTTAAAACATTGTTTATGTATTGATATATATATACATATATATATATATATAGTTACCATACTACAATGTACATTACTACCTCTGATTAAGGTACTTATACACTGTTTATATTTAAAAGTCATTGTCCTCATTTATTGCACAGTTGTTTATTGTCTTAGTCTTTAAGTTAGATAGGTATTGAAAATTATAGATCAATAGTCATCTATGTTTGTTATATTTACAATTAGACTAATCAGGTTCTTTAGATACATAGAGATTATATTCAGTATAGATAGATAATCTTCAACCTCTTCAAGGAGCTATAAAAACATGGCCTTTAATCTAATTTAGAGTTTCGTAGTTTCATGACAATGAGACTCAAACGCTCCTGGCAACACCAATCTATTCCTGAGAGAATGTTGAGCACCAGAGACACTACTCCTGGAGCCTTTCTTCTTGGCAAAACTGGCCTTTGGGCAAAGAAATGCCCATACCTCAACCACTAACAAAAATACGGAGTATTCATAAATGGATAAAACAAAACTATCATATCCTGCCAAGAAAGGGTAAGATAGTTTAAAAAAGTTTTTTGCCTTTAAAAATGGTATGTCAGTTACTTTAGGACTTAGCCAAAGTTTGTCGCATCAACATTTCAAATGAGACTTTGGGTGATTGCCCAGGTAGTCAGTTGTCTCTGTCATTTGTTGCACATTTTAAAAGTTTCCTGATTACACTTGCTGTCCACTCAAGTAATATTGTTTCCCTTCTCAGATCTTTGATGGAGTTAAAGACTAAATAATTATAGTTACCTTCCTCACAATTTAGCCAAGCTTAATTTCAATACAATAGCTAAACTCCTTAAAATAAAATGTTTATTAAAACTTTTGTTATGCATCCCTTGCTTAATATTGTTTATTGTTTGTAATTTTGTATTTTGTGTCTGTTCCTATTGTATATAGCTGTGTTGGGTTTGGATTAATCTTGTTTAGACAAAAGGGGGAGATGATGGGGAAAAGCTACTAGCCAATCATATCAAGTTGGAGTATGGACCCCAGGTAGAAAATCGAGAGAACACAGGTGTGCTCTCTCTCTCTCTCTATGCGGTGTCGGCCGGAAGGATAGGATTTTGGACCTTCCACCCTTGTAACGTGAGTCTCCCCCTTTTCGTTCATTAAAAATACCCGTTCCTATTGAGCTGGCTTGGTTATTTATCAACCAAGAATACATCAACAAAGAAAAACTAACACTTTCAAGATGACTCTTCTATGATTAATTCAATGTAATCTTTTTCATATTCTCTTATTTTTTTTCAGTCAAAAATTTAAACTTCCTCCCCTTCTCCCTTGCGAGGGATTTTTTTTTTTTTTTTTGATCCAGCCTATTTGGTGTTCTGTATGCTTCTTGAACCTTCACAGGAATATCCTTTTTTAGGTTGGGAAAATTTTCTTCTATAATTTTGTTGATTTTTTGTACAGGCCTTTGAGCTGTACTTCTTCTACTTCATCTACCCCTATTATTCTTAGGTTTGGTCTTTTCATGATGTTCCAGATTTCCTGGATGTTTTGTGTTACAAATTTGTTTTATTTGTTGTTTTCTTTGATCACTGAGTTTATTTTTTCTCGTATCTTCAGCATCTGAGATTCTTTCTTCTATCTCTTGTATTCTGTTGGTTATACTTGTCTCTGTAGTTCCTGTTCATTTATCTAGATTTTCCATATCCTGCTATCTCTCGGTTTGTGTTTTCTTCATTGCCTCCATTTCAGTTTTCAAGTTTTGAACTATTTCCATTACCTGTGTGATTGCTTTTTCTTGGTTTTGTAGGTAATCTTTGAGGAACTTATTCATTTCTTCTAACTTTTTATTGGTCTTCTCATCCCTTTCTTTAAAGGAGTTTTTCACCTCTTCTTTAATGGTCTCTATCACTTTCATAATGTTACATTTAAAGTCGATTTCTTCTACTTCTTCTGGATTAGGTTGCTCAGGTTTTCCTGTTGCATAATTGCTGGATTCTGGTGTTATCATGTTGCTTTTCAGGTTGTTGGAGGAATTCTTAGATTGGCACCTGCCCATGTCTTCCTTCAAATGTGGTCAGGAGAGTCTCGGTGGCTTGGTCCCTCCGGATGGATCAACTGGTACTCAATATGGGCCACTTGCCATCCGGATGTATCCACTGGCACTGGATCAGGGCCACTTGCTTTCCCAGGACCTCGCAGTCAAAAGGGTGGGCTTAGTAGAAGGAGCCTGCTCTGCTCTGTGGAACAATGGGACCCCTGTAGCCTTGCACTCACCCTTCCCCCAAAGCCTTGGCCTGGAAGCAGGCTGAGTTTGGGGAAGCTAGATGGATAGGGGTGCCTGTGGACAAGCTGGGTTGGGATAAGCAGTGGGGGGAGGCCCTTTCAGTGGCCAGAAATCCTTGGGGATTGGAGGGCACCTGTAGACGTCTCCCTGGGCTCCTGGGCAGTAGGGCTGGGACCCACTTTCTGGTCCAGATGAGCCTCTGGCACTGGATCAAGGCTGCTTGCTGGCCCAGGACCTTGTAGTCAAAAGCAATGTAATTTTTTTTTTACTGTGTTTATGTACAGCATAGTGGGCATGCATGCACACATGCAAACACACACACATACACAAACACACACTCAAACACACATTCACCAGAATAGTCATTAAAATACAAAGGCAGAATCATTCTCTTAGCATTTCTTTGCCTAAAGATGTAAAATAAAGAAATATGAGTAGCTCTTATATTCAAAGAATTATTCTCTTATCTTTAAGATCAAATTGTCAGCAATGTGATATGAAGCTCTTGAGTCATGTATGTGTGTGTGTGTGTGATAAATGTAACAGTAAAAAGATGTCTTGATCCTGAACAAATACTTGTCTATTTCTTGTTTTATGAAGCATTTCTCCAAAACATCAAGGTTATTGCTTGCTTGCTACTATATTTATGGGAAATTCATACAGTACTAGCTGCTAAATTGTTAAAATCTGAAAACATAAAATAAAACTTTTCGGGACACGAGCACACAGAATTAAACTTGTTATACTAGTAAATACTGCTGTGCATTGTCCTAATAGAAAATCAATATAGCATGTGCATCATAGAATTTTCCTCACACTACATATAACCAATGCAAATTTATGAACATTTCCAGACCAGACAAAAAATAACTTGAGTTCTAAAGTTTATAGGCATGAGTCTCAGCAGTTGTCCTTTGGAACTCATAAAAATATATCTTAACTGATAATATAGAAGAAAATAGCTTTTTCCTAATAAAAAAAACATGCTGCACTTTTCACTAAGGCAAGAGGACTGGATGTAATGCTGACAATCAGGATGACTGTAACAGGAGGGCCTGCTTGTTGAGGTTTCTGTCCCGCCCAGTACCCCACAGTCGTTAGGCCCCAAAGAAAATCACACAGAGTCTCCATAAGTTATAAACTGATTGGCCCATTAGCTCAGGCTTCTTGTTAACTCTCATAACTTACATTAGCCCATTATTCTAGTATAGGTTAGCCACATAACTCAGTACCTTTTTCAGCAGGGCAGGTCACATCCTGCTTCTTCAGTGTCTGGACAGGACTAGGGAAGAATGGGCTTCCTCCTTCCTAGAATTCTCCTGTTCCCATTGCCCTGCCTCTACTTCCTGTCTGTTGTTCGTCCTATACTTCCAGCATGGCTACTGGCCAATCAGCATTTATTTAAAACATAATTGACAGGATATAGACAATTGCTTCGCACCAGAAGACCTTTATTTTTCTCTGTCCATCCGACCACAGAAACTACAATAAAATAATATAGTCCATTAATTGCATGTGACTTTATGTTTCATGGTTTTTAAATTTATCCTGGTTTTTGAAACACAGTTCTTGACAATGTAATCAAAATTATTTTTAGGAGATCACTAAGGAAAAATTAGAAATATATATGGAAAATATGTATCCTAATTATATTTTAAAGTATAATTTTAATTGATGGAATTATATCACATTCCACCATCCCTTTTCTTCTTCCAGTTCCTCCCAAGAAACTTCCCTCCAACCCTTTCCATGATCCCTTCACTCTCAAACTGGTACATGTATGTATTTGTGTATGTATGTATGTATGTATAAACATATGCACGTGTATGTATGTATGTGTGTATGTATATAAATACAATCTACTGAATTTTTTATTATGTATTTCACAGTTGATGACTGGTCAACTAGTCAGGGGCCTCATTCTCACAAGAGGCTGATTACTCTTATTTCAGCAGTCGTTAGTTTCCTGTAGTCCTCTTCCTAGGGGTGGGATACTGAAAAATCATCCCACTTCCATGTCCGTTGATACCACATTTTTCTTTCTCCTTGTTTATGTAGCCATTTCTAGGAGAGACTGTTTCATCACCAATTTTCTTGTCTTCTGTTACTTAAAATCTTTTAGCACCCGTCTTAGGTGTTCACTGAGTCACAGATGCAGGAACTGTAATGTAGAATCAACTAAGAATTGGTTCCATAAAATTCATTGTTTTCTGTATTGTGTCTAGTTGTGGTTTTCTGTAGTGGTCTCCTTTTGCTGGCCTGGTACTGAACAACAATCTATCTTTCTAGAGTAGGTTCATGGACAATATAAAAAATTCTACCAACATTTTTCTAGACCAGCACATTTCCTTACTGCATTTTGTATCTTATCTTAAGACCCACTGATAAGGATAGCTATCATCCCTCACCAAAAGAAGTCTCTCTTTACAGAAGATTGAGACATTCTCATTTCTTAAATTGTTTCAGTTTTCAATGTACTTGGTGAGATTTTTGTATTTTATTATTTATTAAAAAATTTACTTTTCATTTTACATATCAACCCTAGTTTTCCCTAACTCCCCTGCTCCTGACACTCTCCCATCTCCCCCTCTTCCCATTCTCCATCGACTCCTCGGAGGGGGTAAGGCATTCCTTCGGGAGTCAACAAGGCCTGACAACTTGAGGCCTGATCAAGCCCTTCCCCACATATCAAGGCTGATCAAGGTATCCCTTCATAAGGAATGGGCTCAAAAAAGCCAGCTCATGCACCTGGGATAGATTCTGGTACCACTGCCATCCCACAACAACATAACAGACAACATAACTGTCACCCATATTCAGAGAGTCTAGTCTGAGCCTAAGTAGGTTCCCCAGCTGTCAGTCCATAGTCCATGAACTCTAATTTCCATCACAGAACCTACATGCAGTAGCTGGTGGAATCAGATGTAGTGATCCATAGCCAAGCAATGGGCTGAGCTCCTGGAGTTCAGTTGGAGAGATGAAAGAATGATCATGTGAACAAGGGGGGGGGGTCAAAAACATAATGGGGGAAATGTAGGACAATTAGTAAAACCCACAAATAGATATTGCTGTTCAACCTGAAGAGCATGAAAGCAAAACACTGGCTCTTACCTCTACCTAAGTCTGAAATGGCGATCCTGCCTCCAGAAATCCTCAGAATGAAACAGACTAAGAGCTGTGTCCTCCAGTCTTATGTTCCTCTCTAGTGCTTGGATAAAAGGAATGCACCACTACCACCCAGTTTCTATGGCAAACTAGTGTGGCTACTGGAATTAAAAGTGTGTCACCACTACCTGGTCTGTAAGACTGAGCAGCACAGCTGTTTTACTCTTTGATTTTCAGGTAAGCTTTATTTATTATAATACAAATGAATTATCATTACAGGGGAAAAAAAACAGGTAAGATTTTTTTAAACTTTTTTTTTGGAAAAAAATGTATTAAATGTTCATGATGAACTAACATCAAATAAAATTTGTCAGGTTGAAACTTAAGATGTAACGTAATGTTTCTTTGCATAAACCACACTATCTAAGAATCAACCTTCACTTTCAGAAAAATGAAAGTGTAGGCACTATACAGAAATGATATTGAGAAGCAGTGGGTTATATTGCAGCAAGTAAAATTTTCCTTAAACAAATATAATTAGTATCAGTATTTAAGTATAAAAGAAATATCACTTTTCTTGTTGTCTATGGGCTATGTATATGTAGACCATTATATGCAATTACTTCCTATTGAGAGATAGAGTTTGAGTTCTGAAATAATCATTAGAATTCCATATATGCTTTATACTCTGAATATGTTTCCAAAAACTTCTCTTTTGGAAATTTAAACTCTAGTGTGGTAGTATATGTGAGTGGGCTCTTTGGTAAGGTATAAAGGTTCTTCTCCTCATGAAGATTTTTCTCTGACGAATTGATTCCTCATCAAAAAATTCTAAAATAAAGTTCTGTAAAACACCAATTTCTACCCCTCTGCTATATGAAGTTGCTGAATCCCTTCCATGTAATGCACATAACATCAAGGAACTGGAAAACAGGATCACACAGATACCTGACAGTTCTAGAACTTGGTTATCAATTTTCCTGTCTGTGAAACTGTGAAAAAGACATTTCTGTTCTTTATGTATTACCTAGCTTCAGATAATTTTTTATAACAGAAAAATCACTAAGATAGTATGGTGATACTTGTTTTGTGACTATTTAATTATTTCACAATGGAGTTCACTGTAGAGCAGAATAATGTCCACACAAAGATACTTGAAGGCTAATCTCTGGGACCTGTAAATACAGTAGTCTACAGGGAAAAATAAAGCATGATGATATGAATATATTAAGGATGCTGAAATCTAAAGAGTATACTATATGATCTTGCCAAAGGCAATGTAATAACAAACGTTCTTTTAAGAAAGTAAGAAATGCAGAAACATAGAACCACACATGGTTCCTAAGGATAAGTATAGAAGAATTATTGGTTGAGGAATCAGGATACTTCTAAAAGGCTCTAAAAGGAGGAGAGATTTTAGAGATTTTCAGTTAGAGCCTTGGAAAGGAACATAAAACCTAATTTTTTTTCTTCAAGTAATGTTTCAGAGTTCGAGATTCAAGAAATAAAGATAATAAATAATATAGTTTTAAGCTACCAATTTGTGGCAGTCAGTTGCAGAAGCAGTGGGAAGCTGACATTAATGCAGTGTTTCATAGACCCCTTTCAAACTAGCATATTACAACAATGCTTGCTATTAAGTCTCTAGAAAGTTAATTATTATCATATATTCAACACAGAGAACTCAACAATGAATAATTTCATGCTTTCCAGTGACTGAAAATAAATCTCATTTTATTAGCCATGTATAGTTGAAAATACCTAAATTTCAATAGTTAGAAGGTGGAATGAGAGACTCAGGATTTGAAGAACCTGAGTTTTGCTGCATTCATTCTCTCCAAGGGGGGAAAAAAAGGAGGGAGAGGGTCTCAGGATAATAACTGGAGCAATTCAAAATTTCTACTCTTTAAATATTCATTTTATTCATAAATTTTCTTCTACTTTCTCAAGGCTTTAGTGATGGGCTGTGTATAAAATATTCCCATTCTCCACTTCATAGGTTCCTCATATGCATTATTCATATGCAGTAACGGCTGCTTGCAATTGATTAGTTCATTTGGTTGGTTTTATCTGACAAAGAATAGATTTCCCTTTACAAGGTATTGCATTATTCTTTTCCTGCCTCACTGTTTTGGAACTTTTACAGCTGACTCCTTTACAGAGTTTTTCTATTTGCCAATATCTCCATTAACAGGGACTCATCTGAAAGGACTGTGTCAAGAAAGAGATAAATGCTGGAGTGATTGCCAGTGTTCAAAGGTATTGAATTCTGCGGATGCGTCTTTCATTTTCCTTGCTGTCAAATCAATGCCTTCTGCTTTTGAGTCTATCAGGATATTGAAAGATTTCAGGAAATACATTTCATGCAATGTCTACTTTACAGTGATCTGAAAGATGGACGGGTGTGTTTATGATTATTTTTCTTGTGTTCAGCTTGAATATCAATACCTTTGACAGCAGTCAGCAAGAATAGTCCAAGGGTTAATGTTTCATGGTTGGTATAGCGAGAACTGACAAGAAAAACTGGCATTTGAGGATCTCAATCATTCTCTTTTCTCTACCATATTGGTTGCATCCTGTCCTCAGTTAGAAAGCAGAGAAATAAAGGCTACACGCAGCTCATTTCACTTTCTCTTTTCAATGGGAGGAGACCCCAGTGTGTGGAATAGTGCTGTCCACAGGTGGAGTGGGTCTTTCTTCTAAATTTTACCCAATCCAGAAACTCTGTCTAAAACAGGCTTAGAAATTTGTCTCCTAGGTGATGATTGAACTTATTAATTTGAAAATCAGCATTATCTATTAGAATTTATTGCAACGTGAAATAGACTACTCTCAGATGATTAGCATAGACCATGGTCAAGGAGCACATTGTGCTAAACTATATTTTTGGCGAATCTTATCTTCTTTTAAATTCTCTAAGGCAGCCATTTTTTCTTAAAAGGAATTTTCTTCTTGAGTTAATTATATTCATTTTTCTGGATAGTGTCAGTAAAATGTCCCATACTTTTAGTGGACTATTTCCATCTAGATTGTTATTTCTTTTCTTTTAGACAGATATAGATTAATGATCTTCCATGTAGATCACAATGTGGTGGTCTACTCAGATTCCATTGGTTTTGGTAGATATTATACTTGTTTACTTAATGTATGTGTTACTCATATGCAACATAAGAGTATGTGGAGGCCAGAGGACAATTTAAGAGTCCTCTTCCCACTTTGTGGGTCCCAGTGGTTGAACTCATTTTATGAGGTTTAGTAGCAAGTGTCTTTACCTAATGAGCCATCTCATCAGACAAGATACTATTTTCTGGATTCAGATTCCTGTTGCTTAAGTTCCTGATTATACAAACTGTTGATTGTGAGAAAGGTGGTCCATCTGAATGACCTCTAAACCAGCTAATATCAAGCTATCTGTTTTTCATAGAAACTGTTGCATTTTAGGCTAAGAAACAAAATTACTTTCAATTTCATTCTTAATTTGTCAGCTTACAAATGAAAGAATTGATAGAAACATTAATTTAAAAGTGGCAATCTTAATATTTAACAATAAAGGCAAGATGAAAAATCCCTACGTAAAGCAATGTTTTCTGTTCAATGTTAAAAAGTTTTTTTTTTTTTTTAGAGTGCGAGATCTGCTGCTGCCGAGGAGAGGAGCGTCAACTGCAGCACCATGGCTCAACCGAAGAACCTTGAAGGCTATGTGGGATTTGCCAACCTCCCAAATCAAGTGTACAGAAAATCTGTGAAAAGAGGATTTGAATTCACACTTATGGTAGTAGGTGAATCTGGACTAGGAAAGTCAACATTAATCAACTCATTGTTCCTCACAGATTTATATTCTCCAGAGTATCCAGGGCCTTCTCATAGAATAA
>PVIU01034482.1:0-11286 GCA_004026605.1 Ondatra zibethicus | reverse complement strand
TCTCCCACTGTTTTGAACTTTTAATCAGTCAGTAATGACTTGTATGAATTAATACTTTAGTGTGCATTCAAACATTCAGTGTATTCTTCAGACAAACTACAATGCACCATAGACTGTACACATTCCTTCTGTTGAGTATCCATTGATGTGGGATGTCCTTCTGTATATGTATTGATTTTATTGCCTGAGGAGTAAAGCTCTTCTGACCATTAACTTAGCAGAGTAAAGCCAAGCAGGAAATTCCAGCATAGATACAGAGAAAAACAATATGTGGTCAGGTAGAAAATTAGTTAATGCCATGGCCATGTGATAAGACATAGACTCCTAGAAATGGGTTAATTTAAGATGCAGGAGATAGCTACAAATATTACTGAGCCATCAGACAAATAATGATGTAATTAATATAGATTCTCTGTGATTATTTGGGTCTTGGTGGCCAAATAATCTCCGTTTATACTCCATACATTTCAGTAGCACTCAGTACTTGCATTTACAAGTAATGTTTCTTCATTGCTCTTTGGTACCACATTCATTATATTGTCTAAATAATCTCTGGCCAAATGTGAACTTCTAAAATCATTCGTGTAATCAAATCAAATAAACTCAGTAACACAACTGACAGGAAATTCAATGAAACAAATTGATCACTGTGTTTTTCTTTTGATTTACTTCTCATATAAAACCTATAAGAAATTTTGGGGTATGGCTTTAAGTCCTCAAAGTAGTAAACAGTCAAACTGGCACTTCTAATACTGAATATTAGACTCTGTTCTGTGTAGGTGTGGGCCAACCTGTAAAGAGCAGTATTATAGAGAACTATGTAAGCACAGGGGAAGGAAAGATAGGAGAGGGGAAGGGAAAAAACTGAGAGCAAATTCCTGTAATTTCTCAAAGCATCACAAAGTCAGAAAGAGTTGGTCCCCAATACTTCTTCAGGAAATAATATAAGTTATTGGCTGTTGGAGAGAAGAAGTGTCATCTTTGTCAGATGTTCTATGAAACCAACTCCTACCCATCCTCAGTCATGAAACTCTGATAAATCTTGAGAGCGAGAACCTCAGAAACTAGAGAAACATAGAGTAGATAGATGTAGAGATGTAGAGATAAAGGAGAGAGGGTGGGTAAACAATTCATATGAAGGAATTATCATAGTTACAATCTTCTATTTCCAAGAAGGAGAATATAGTCTGCCTTAGTTTAAACTGATAAGTATCTAGTTTAGAACCAGCAATAAAAAATTATTATACAAATATTTTTTCAGGAATTGGTCTATTTTAACTCTTCTCAAAAAAAATGACCTTTTTTGATAATGAAAGACTAAGAATGAACAGGCATTTATTGGGCAAGTTGTTATTTTAAAAATAATTAATTTTCTCATACAACATAGTGTGAGCATATTTTTGCTACTTCCCCAATTCCTTCCAGATCCTCAATATCTCACTATTCACCAACTTCATGTGTTATATTTTTTTCTTTCCTTTTCAAATGAGAGAAAAAACACAGGAAAGAAATAAAAATTGAAAATCAAAACAGACAAATAAAAGAAAGAAAAAGACAGAATGAAAGAAAATCAATACCACAAAAATACCTAAACAACAAAAAAAAAGACATTATGGAGCCAATTTTCTGTTTGCCAACTTTTTTTAGGCATGTGGCCTGTCCTGGAGTAAAGATGATATTGACAATGACATTCCATTGGAAACATGACTGATATTTCTTTTCTCAAAAGACATCAACTGTAAATAGCTTCTTGAATAGGGTTGGGTCTTTGTGTCCACTTCACTTTCTCAGTCTGTTAGGATGTTGTCTGTTTTGAACTTGTGTGTGTTCCCACAGTCTCTTAAAATTTATATGTGGATCAGTTTTGTTGTTAGAAAGGCTGTTTCCTTTAAGTTATCAACCACTGTTGGCTGTTGCAAATTTTCTGCCTCCTCTTCCTCAGGGATTTCTAATCTTTGAGATAGGATATTTGGCAATTTGCTGTTTAATATCAAGAAAGTTGATAATCCAATTCATTACAATTATACCTTGTTTTAACATAAATTACAAAAGAAACAAAATAAAACCACCCATATTTGTTACATGTGTAAATCTTAGAACGTAGGTAAGAAGTCTCCAACGTCTCAGTTTTTGTAGATACAGAATTTATTTTTTTCCAGAAGCTCCAGCAGTGAGCTTTCCAAAGGGAGAAAAATCAAATCATTTTTCTAATCTCCTAGCTCTTATTTCCAACTTATTTGACTACAGTATTATGAAATTAGAGCTGTTTTACCCTTTGTGAAAATTCTTATGGTCAGTTGAAATATATTCATGGATGTAAAGTCACCCACATTTTAGTTTGAAAAAACTTTAAAATAATATGAATTTCATTGTTTAAGGATATATTCTAATTCTAACCTGAAACATAATATTTGCTTGTCATAGAACAAGTCACTAGACAAACTCTGGTTACTTCCTGATTCATAATGAAATATTTCAATATAGTTTTATTTTAATTTTTCTTCCTTGAAGCAAATTGCCTGTTGTTTTCTTGCTTTCTTCTGGTTTCTTAGGATGGTTGTAGTCTGATGTCTTTCATGACGAATCTGCACATTTATTACTTTCAAAACGTACCTTAAAAAAAGCACATAAAACGTCAAGAAAGGATATTATCCACCTTATAATGCTTTACTTGTGTCACTTACATAGACTCAGATGAGAGTGTGTACAATATGTATTCAGTCTATTCAGTTGCCTATCTAGATTCACTGTATATAACTTTGTTTTGTAATCAGAGAATTGCTACGGTAGTGAGAAAAAGATGTAGCCAAAAGACAAAACACTGAATTTAACTGCTTGATATTGTGTGATACTATCCAAAAACTAAAAGAATATTATGTACACTCTTAATTAACATCCTGTTGCTGTGAAGCAACATGACCACAACAACTCTGATAAAAGGAAACATTTAATAGGGACTGCCTTATAGTTTCAGAAGGTTAGTCCATTACCATCATGGTGAGAAGCATGGAGGCATGCATGCAGACGTGATGCTGGAAAAGCAGCTGAGAGTTCTCCATACTGATCCGCAGGCAGCAGAAGGACACTGTGGATCACATCAGGCATAGCTTGAGCATACAAGACTTCCATGTCCACCTCCACAGTGTCTCTTTCAACAATGAGACCATACCTACTCGAACAAGTGACACAGTGGCACACTTCTTACAACTTTAGGCCACTCTTCATAATAGTGCCACTCCCTATAGATCAAGCATCCAAGCACATGAATCTATGGTGGCCAGTTTCTATTTAAACCACCTACATTAAGATGCTTAATAGCAGTGAATTTCTGCTTTCTGAATCAAGTTAGGATTATAGCTGAAGACAAAGTAATAGAAATGTAAACCATCAGGTTCTGTGAGGAAGGTACTGATGCATGCCCAACAGCAACAATCATAAAACAACTAGTGAAATATAAACTATTGATCAACACAAATCTAATAGTGCTTGCATATTCTTACATCTGAAATGCAAACGAAAAGTAAAATCTAGATCATTCAGCTGTCAGCACTATGACTTACCATGTCAAATTTTGAGACAAGCTGCTATTTTTATACACTCTATTAAAACTTTAGTCTGGTTTTAAAATTAGGGATTAAGTTTTTGACCTGACCTCAAATTACAGTTTGACTTCCAGTTGCATTAACCGGAGAATATTTTAAAAATGAGTTATACTGTCAAATATATTATGAAAGTAAAAGTTTTAGTACATTTTAAGCTTGGAAGGAGAGGAGAAAACATAAACACTCCTGAGATAGTATCATTCTCAAAACTTTGAAGCACAATATATTGAGTTATTTCTGCACTGAATATCAAATTAATGGCTTCCTGCAGTCTGAGAAAAAAATGATGTTTTACTTCCTAATGGTTTTATTTTTCTTAAATAAGAGATTGCTCGTATGTATTTTCTTACAAATTTGTCTCTTTTCTGATTCCCTTATCTGCTTCTCATGACCGGACTCCATAGAGGCCAACAATAAATCCTTTTAATTTTATGTCAGACAGGGAAATGAAACCTACAAAAGACTGCACAGAACAATGAACCATTTAAAATGCATGCTATCTGTGAATGACTAGATCACTAACACTACCAATCAATCATTAGTTTGTGTTCTATTATTTATATTTAAACAATGTAAAAGCCACTTAGGCATTTAGCCATTGAATAAGAAGTCTTCAAATAACCTTATAAACTGCATAAATGCATCTTATGGTTTTATGGCAGTTTGGGTTTAGTTTGTTATATACATTAGGTGATTAAGAAATTAAATTTTTGAGAAATTGAAGTATCTTTAATGCTTAATGGAAAAATTATGCATGCAAATATGAACTATCATTCATAATTTTTGACAACTTTATATATGCATGCCAAATGTGTTCACTGTCACTGTACATTACCCTTTCTTACCCCTCCACCATTCCTGCTTGTTATGACTTGCTACTGGCTCGTCCTGTCCCTTTAAGAGACAAGCCACGCCCGCTCCCCCCCCCCCCCCCCCCCCCCCCCCCCCCCCCCCCCGCTTCTGCCAAGTCAAATGGATCTTCCTCCTCCAGCCTGCACATTCCTTCTTTCACTCTCTTTCTGTTCTTCTTTGGAAGAGGTAGATGCTGCTTCTTCTTCTCTCCCCCCTCCTCTACACTCCCCTTTTACTCTCTATCTCTCCCCCTTCCCTTCCATAACTAAATAAACTATACCCAAACCCTCACTCTGTATGGCATGCCTATCCCTTTCTCACCTGCCCTGACTCCTTGTGGGACTGGCTGCCCTGCCCTGCCAACATGCCAAGGTCTCCCACCCTCCAAGGTGACCCACCAAGGCCTCAGGGGACTCCGTGAAGCCTGGCCTGGGGGCTGCTGAGGCCTCTGCTCACCTGCCACTACCCTGAGACGAATAATAATGCAAGGTGGGACTTTCATAAGACAAGAGATTAAATTTCAAATAACAGCAATATTAAAATGAATGGCATATCATATTCATTTCAGATATGTGCTTAAGGGGAGAAAAGTGGGGGAGTCAAGGACAGGAAGGTCATTGAGACAATGTTAGAGACAGTACTGCAGAAATGGGTAATTGCATTCAATTCTTACGAGCTTATCTATCAGTCTTAATAATTTCATATTTCTTAGAGAAAGTCTCTGAGTATAAAAATCTACAATATTGAATATCTTATTTTATAGTCAAATTTTTATGTTACTAGTGGATTACAATTTATCTGGATGACCATCATTTTCAGTGCAACTCTGATGATCCTGGAATATTCAGAGATGTATACACCTAAAGTTCTTTTTTGCTGTCATACTTAAAAAGAATACCAGGAAGAAAGAGAAATGGATGAATGAGGCAAGGAATAAAATAATAGTTCCAGTAGGCAAAAATAAAATAATAATTCTAATATTGAATCATTTGCAGTGAGGCACTGAGCCACAACTATTGATTGGATGGTTGTTCAAATCATTTAGTTTAGTAATTTTTGATGCGAGACAAAGTCACACATAGACAAAGAACAGTTACTTTATGGATCATCATGTTTCTGAAAAGAGAAGAAATGACATCAGAGATTTAAAAAGTCAAATGAATCAGAAAATAAAATTATAAAAATATATATCTGTACAGGTAGAATATATTAATCAAAGTAAAAGAAAATTAAACCCTTTAGATTTACACCTTATTTTAGTGATATGGTTTATAATGCAGTTAGTTTGAAGAATGTCTGCTAAGCCCTCTCATCATCATTAATTACCCTATCATTATACCAGTCTAAAATGTTGAAGTATTGACCAGGCAGTGGTAGTGTATGCCTTTAATCCCAGCACTTGGGTGGCAGAGACAAGTGGATCTTTGTGAATTTAAGGCAAGCTTAGTCTACAAATCAACTTCCAGGGCTCCAAGAAGAATCACTGTCTCAACAATTAAGACAAAACAAAAATTTATTATGAATTATTTAACAATTCATGACGTATCATGATATCATGTGTAAATATGAATTTATATGATCAATAGTAAGGACACATGATATTGTTTACATTATAACTATATAGAAATTGAGATCATTTTGGAAAAGTTACAAAGTTAGCAACGTAGATGTAATTAAGTAAAAGATGTGCTTTATATGTAGGTTAGTAAAATGTTCTTATTCTGTAATCACAATCTACTTCCATCCCACTTATCAATGTGATACCCAAGGAAAAAAGTCATATCATCAAGGACTGTGAACATTAAATGCTCTATCTGTTTGCAAGTTTTTCCCTGTATAGGAGAGGCATGGAAATATTCTCAGACTTGAATGGTTCAAAAACAGCTCCTAAAAAGGCCAATAAATCCTTCAAATTAGGGAAAATATATGCCACATAGTAGAGAACCTGATTCTTACCTGCCTATGAAAGTCAGCTTCTCTTTGGAAAGATGATCTTATAGAACAAAATAGGCTAGGAAATATCCTCCATACTTAAAAGTAGCAAGAAATTTCATATCTCCTATCCTGTTTCCGGGTGTTTTCTTTGGTCTTTTGTGACCGCTCTATGCTTTGAACGGTATAAATATTTTGTTAATCAGTTTATATCAAAAGTCTGTCTAGAATCTATCTATGAGTTATTATAAAATTACCTTTAAATCCCTAAGCACAAAAGATTGAACAGTACACATGCTCTTTCCAAATTCTTTGAAAATCCATGGGGCAAGCAAGAGGAATGTCTATATAGTGAACCACTGGCAGAATCAGGCAAAGGAACCATGTTTTTGTTATCACTCAAAGTAATTGTGACTCTCACACCTAAGGGTTGAAAAGAAATTAGATGCAATAGGTAGAATCATCACTTGCTCAATGTGTGAAACTTTCTCATCATTGCTTCTTCTATTCTTAGTTTCAGTTTTACAAACTTTTATTTCAAAAAATTTGTATGGCATTATTCTAGATTCATATAATGCTATATCTCTATGAAACAACAATTAAGAACAGAATTCCATTAACCTCTCCACTAAAAGTATTATCATATTACATGCATATATTTATAAACTAGACAAAAGTGCTTGACTCTATATAATTTTAGCTGTATAAAAGGTTATATTTAAAACAAATTAAGTCAAACCAGGTGACTTTGACATATGGTCATGGGTTATTGTTGTGCTGTTTATGAATTCTTCTGTAGATCCAAACTTCTTTTTGGAATTTATTCATTTTTTTCCTGTATGTTTCTGCACTGCACACAGTCCGGTGCTGCTGAAAGCAGATTCTTTTACTTTTCATTGTTTAATCATACTTAGCATCATTAGTTTAAATATATAGCATAACGAAGGGAAGGTTAAGTTTTTTTCTAAAAATATTACAGCAGTTATCCATTATCTTCAAAGAGAAAATGTCATTATTAGCACCTCATAGCTTTACAATGACCTCCCCTACTGTGCTACTTTCCAGTGTATGTCTTATAATATAGTTTGTGTGTGTGTGTGTGTGTGTGTTTTAGGATTCCTTTGATTAACAGTTAGACAAATGTGAAGGAGAGCATGCTGTGTGTTTGGATCTATATGCTGTGTGTTCCTAGTCTCTCATTGCTCTAGCTCTGGATGTGGTGTTAATGTACTTGTGGCCTTCTATCTTGATCTCAGAACTGATAGACTGAAACCTGGGATTAATTGTAAGTCAAATGCTCTTTCTTCCCTTGTACAGTGTTTGGTCAGAGAGATTATCACAATGACAGAAAGGAAACTGTATCTCTTCCTCCCTCCTCCATCCCTTTCTCTCTTATCTCTCCCCTCTCAAGTTTTTCCTGTCATCTGGCTCTTCTTCCTCCCTCCATCTTTTTTCAGTTTCATGACCTTCCTTCTGTCTTATCCTCTTCACCCCAGCTTTCTTTCCTTCACTCCTTTAATAACACTTTTCCAATGATAAGAGAAAATTAGACTCAATTCTAAAGGTCTCATTTTCTTCGTTTTTATTTTTTTGTAAATTTTTTTGTGAACTATAGGCTCTCTCTCTCTCTCTCTCTCTCTCTCTCTCTATATATATATATATATATATATATATATATATATATATATATATATATATCCTCCTGGAAATAGGAAGCAGACAACATTGCCAGGCAAAAGTTGGGAGCATAGAGGTTGGGGTGGAGTGGGAAAAGGGGAGAGGGGGAGAGAGAAGGGAGAAGGGGAGGGTTAGGGAGAGCTTGGGGGAGTGGGATGGTTGAGATAGAGAAAAGACGGATATGGGAGCAGGGAAGGAGATATCTTAATTTAGGGAGCCATTTTGGGGTTGGCAAGAAGTTTGGCTCTAGAAGGGTTCCCAGGAGTCCACAGGGATGACTCCAGCTAGGACCTTAGGCAGTGGAGGAGAGGGTGCCTGAACTGGCCTTGTCCCATAGTCACATTGATGACTATCTTGAATATCACCATAGAACCTTCGTCTGGCGATGGAGTGAGATAGAGACAGAGACCCACATCGGAGCACTAGACTGAGCTCCCAAGGTCCATTTGAAGAGCAGAAGAAGGGGAAATATGAGCAAGGAAGTCAGGACCACAAGGGGTTGATCCATCCACTGAGACACTGTGCCTGATCTAATGGGAGCTCACCAAATCCAGCTGGACTGGGACTGAATGAGCATGGGATCAAACTGGACCCTCTGAATGTGGCTGACAATTGGGGCAGACTGAGAAGCCAATGATAATGGCACTGGGATTTGTCTCTAATGCATGCACTGGCTTTTTGGGATCCTATTCTATTTGGGTGCACACCTTCCTAAGCCTGGATGGAGGGGGGAGGGCCTTGGACTTCCCACAGGGCAGGGTACCCTGCCCCTCTTAGGACTGGAGTGGGAGTAGGGGAGCGGGAGGGAAGTGGGAGGAGGGGAGGAAGTGGAAATTTTGATTGTTATTATTTATAAAGTAATAAAAAAAGAAAAATAAAAAAATTGTTGTGATTTAAAAAGTCAAAAATGATTAATTTTGTCAAAAAATGTCTGGTTTTGAGATTGTGAATCCTGACGCTTTCATAAGCATATATTTAGTGAACACAATCAGTTCATTGGAATTACAGTCTAGAGTACAATTCTAAAAAAGATTTGGGAGGGCTGGAGAGATGGCTCAGCAGTTAAAAACACTGGTTGCTCTTCCAGAGGACCTGCGTTCAATTTCCATCACCCATAGGTCAGCACACAGCTGCCTGTAACTCCTCTTCCAGCGAATCTGATGCACTCATACAGACATACCAGAAGGCAAAACACCAATATGCATAAAATAAAATAAATTTCATATAAAAAGGTTTAGGAGAGGGTTCAGAATATTGCTCAGCAATAGAATGCTCATGTAGCATTTATGAAATTTAATTTCACCATAGCACAAAAAAGTTAATACTATATAAGATACCTATCTACTAAAAGAAGTGACATTAATGACTTTCTTTTTCATATAAGAACATCTGTACTTACTGTGTATACCAGTCAACATGTTTATAAACTCCAGTCAGGAATTTTTAGAGAAATGAAGTGAGTACCTTCATTTACTGTTTTTGCTGCTTGGCTGTAAGTTCAATGTGACCAGTCAGAATAATGTGCTTAATTCTGTGACTCCCCAGCCAAGATGAACTATATCCACTATACATCTGGGACAAAAGAGACTCTTCTCCTTTAAATTAGTTCTTGTCAAGACTTTATCACAGCAAAATAAAAATGGTTAATAGAGTATGTTATGTATTCATTTTAAAATTCAGGATTTCTTTGGCCCTTGTAACAATCATTACCTGTTAGCACACCCCTTACAAATGATTTATTATAAGATTCAATTCAATTTTGATGTATTTTTAGTATAAATTAAATTAGTAATTACCAATTTTAGCTTCATTTAAATGAGAACTGCTTTATGCTTGGTTAAACACTTCATGATTCCATGACTTTTTGTAATTACCACTTCTTGTTACAGATTCTTCAGAAGTAAGTGGTCATGAAATAACTAATTTCAAATATTTGGGAAGAAGAATGATATAAAAAACACTGAAAGATGAGAGCTAAAGTACGCTTGAATTCTATACAGTGGTTTACAACTGGCTTTCTTTCCTTAAGACTAGCCAAAGATTAATTATTCAATACCACCTGCAAAAGAGCCCTTTATAGAATTTTTGCATGATTATTATTGTTAAGACATTATTTGAAGGATCGGAAAAATGATACAGTGGATAAAGAAAACTATCGCAAGTCTTGAGGACCTGATTTCAATGCCCAGAAATCACTCAGGAAGAAACAATTGATGAAAGTTGTCCTCAAAATTCCATATGTGGAAATACACACACACACACATACACACACACACACACACACACACACACACACACACACACACACCACAGTGGTAAAATGCTTTGTGAAATTGCATCCAATTTTCAATTAGTTTTAGAAACACATTACCTTGCAAGTTTAGGTATATAGTCCCCCTGCATTTTGATAGTCATTTCACTTTACGAAACCTAAAAATATTATTCCATGTTTACTCTTAGCACGTATCTGAGCCAGTGGTGCTATTTGTGCATCATTGCTTTGACCACTTCAATATGGATTATCTGGATTAACTCTGCAGCTGAAAACCTCTGTCAATTAACTACACTACTGCACTGAAGGCTTCCATTATTAGAGAAGCTCGATTGGATTCCCTCAGTTCCGCATCATGCGTTCGCGTTATCCTATATTATTCTCCTGGTATCAGTGCGACTGCTTTTTTTTCTCCCATGCTAGCCCAGAGCTTAGCTTTAAGAATAAAAACTGTAGATTGTAACACAAAATTTAAAATATGAACACAAATTCCCATTAAACAGCAAAGGTAAACAAGACAAAAAAAATTCAATTAGTATGAGGTGAAAATTTCCAAGTTTTTTTCTTATTTCTTACAACCAAAGATTAAAAAGGAAGTAGAAATGACTACAGTATCATAAAATACATTGAGTTCTGTGCATTAAAACAGTGAGAACAAGTCTACTCTTCTGTGTAATCATTTATATATTATGCTATAAAATGTTTCTGACACATATATGCATGCACCTCTTTTTGTCACGGTATTTCTATTTTTATACCAAGTACTTTTAATTGATTGTTCTGATTTAAGACACTTTAATTTTGCAGCAGTGTAAGTATGTGACCGATTCAGATTACCATAAGGTTCCTGCCTCAAACAGTTGTCCTTATTGACCAGAGGATCCTGGAGCTCTAATGTTCTTTAACTTGTTTTCCTAAAAGAAACATTTCTAAAAATAAAGGATGTAACAC
>PVIU01034480.1:0-11292 GCA_004026605.1 Ondatra zibethicus | reverse complement strand
ATTTGCTTATAAATGCTGCTGAATTAATCCAAGATAGGTATTTTGAAAATACCTTGACTTCAAAATTGAAGTCAAAAGGTATGTTACTTTGGAGAAGAGATTTTGCTTTTGTTTCCACAGGAAATGAGAGGCTGTGGATTCATTCTGAGTTAAGAAAACTCAGATTTGATCAAGGAAGACCACCTGAGAAATCTCCGGTAGGAACAGATGGCCCGGATGTCTGAATTCTACATCTAGAACAGATTCAAGATGCTGCCTGAGATGATGAAGACTCACAGGATACTCCAGTCAGGACTTAATCATAACTCTAAATGTTCTTTAGGTCCCCATAAGATTATCAGCGCCCCAACCATCTGGAAGTAGCCTGTAATACTACGCCCACATTCCCCAAAAATGGACTATGGATGTTTTCCTTTGTTTAAAAAAAAAAAGAGGGGGAAGTGGTGTGGGAGAATTGTCTGTATTCTGTCAATCATGATTTAAATAAATGCTGATTGGCCATTAGCCAGGATGGGTCAACCAGACAGGAAGTAGAGGTGGGGCTATTAGACCAGGAGAATTCTGGGAAGCAAGAAGCTCTCTTGGCAGACCTGCCTGGACCACTGAAGAAGCAGGATGTGACCTGCCCCGCTGAGAAAGGTACTGAGCCATGTGGCTGAC
Source organism: Ondatra zibethicus (assembly GCA_004026605.1). Lineage (NCBI taxonomy): Eukaryota > Metazoa > Chordata > Mammalia > Rodentia > Cricetidae > Ondatra > Ondatra zibethicus. The sequence goes on along the minus strand of PVIU01034480.1, from coordinate 10,632 downwards.
ATAGATAAGAATAATGGGCTATATAAGTTATAAGAGCTAATAAGAAGCCTGAGCTAATGAGCCAATCAGTTTGTAATTTATGGAGACCTCTGTGTGATTTTCTCTGGGACCTAATGACTGTGGGACCTGGTGGGAGGACAGAAACCAACCAGGCCCTCTTGCTACACCTAAGGATTTAACCCTTAGGGGAAACATGTTATTATAATACCACAGACTCATGGAAAGAGACACATCATGTGTTATCAAAAACTCATGCAGAGATTTATGATATGGCAAAAGGACTAAGTATCTTTCTTGGACTCATTAGATAGTATTTTTAGGGATAATAATCATAAATGTCAAATATCCTTCCAATAAGTTTCAGCCCTCAGAACTATATTGGCTATTCCCTGGGAATACATGTGCCAGAGGTGCCAGATTCTAGATGAGATAGGATGGATCACCATGAGGAGAGCCCCAGGCCAACTGGTATCCTTGTGTCCACCCTGGCCTTGCCATTCTCCAGCCATTCTCTAAAGGTTAAGAAATATTGAATGTGGGGTCTGACCAGCAGAAGAACCAGAGTTGTATTAACAGGAACAAAAAAGTGGAGGGCTATTTTCTCTTGAATCTGTTGTCTCCCATACAATGTAGCAGTGATTGGAAAGTCTAGAGAAAAAGAAAGGCAGTTTTTCAAAAGATATATTGTCTTAGAAAATAAAGAATAGGCTTATCAGAAAACCAGGCAGATTGCCTTCAGACCTCCCATCTCTTTGTCCTGAAGTCTTGTCTTGAGTACTGCAACTTTCCCTCACCCTGTCCACATCTCCTGTGGATTCACAAACTGTCTTCTCTTAGCCTCTCTTCCCCCATTTATCACTGTATCCCAGACCCCAACTCTAGCATTCACTAACTGCTAACCAAAGGGCAACGACTAGGCTGAAGACAGATCCACAGCTTTCCTTCTGCTCCTGAGATCCATTCCCTCCAGTTTCATCCCCAGCTCTGTAGCTGGAAACCTGCTGTAGTCTCCATTTCTTCTACGATCCTATCCCTAACATATCACAAAGACCTTCTCCTTCAACTTTCTTTCTCTAATTCACTGCAATTTCCCAACCACTAACAACATCTGGCATACTATGTGAACACACCAGTTCAATGGGACAGAAAAACAGCTAAGACACAGTCATCATACTCTTTGACAATCCAGAGAGGAAGCAGAAACAAAGGAACAAAGCACCTATACAACAAAGACAAATCCAGAAATTAGCACCTTGTTAATTCATCATCCCAGACCCCGATGACGAGATGTGCATGAAACACAATCAATAGTCAGGGCAATATGTCTTCACTACAGTTAAGCTATTTTGCTATAGCAGGCCCCAAATATTCCAACATAACCTAAGCACAAGAAAAAGACCTTAAAACAGTCCTTATGATTATTATAGAGGTTTGTAAAGAGGAAATGAAAAAAATTCCTTAAAGAAATCTGGGAAAACACAAACAAACAGTGTAAGGAAATAAATAAAACTCTTCAAGACCTGAAATTAGAAATAGAATTAATAAAGAAAACCCAAACTGAGGTAATTCTGGAAATGAACAATTTGGGAACTTGAACAGGAACTACAGAACAAGTTTCACCAACAGAATACAAAAGAACAAAGAGAGAATCTTAGGGATTGAAGATATGATAGATTAAATGGACATATCCACAAAAGAAAAGGTTAAATCTAAACAAACAAACAAAAAAACCAAAAAATAAAAAATAAAAACTCCTGACACAAAACATCCAGGAAATCTGGGACACAATGAAAATGCAAAACCTAAGAGTAATAGGAAAAGAGGAAGAAGAAACCCAGCTTGAAGGCCCAGAAAAAGGTTTTCAGCAAAATCATAGAAGAAAAATTTCCTAACTTAAAGAAGGAGATGCCTATAAATGTACAAGAAACTTACAGAACATCAAATAGATTGGACCAGAAAAAAGTCCACTTACCATATAATAAGTAAAACATCAAACATACAGCATAAAGAAAGACTAAAAACTATAAGGGAAAAAGACAAAGTAACATATAAAGGCAGACCTATAAGAATTACATCTGACTTCTCAATGGAAACTCTAAAAACCAGAGGGGCCTGGACAGATATGCTGCAGACTCTAAGAGACCACAGATGCCAGTCCAGAGTACTATAACCAACAAAACTCTCAATTGCTATAGATGAAGAAAATACGATATCCCATGATAAAGTCAAATTTAAACAATAGCTCTCTACAAATAAAGCCCTTCAGAAGGTACTAGAAGAAAAACTCAAGCCTAAAGAGGTGGTTAACTACACACATAAAAGAATAGGAAATAAATAATTTAACATCATTGCAATCAATAGAAGGGAAACAGCCCCCCCACATACACTCCCACACACCCCACCACTACCACCACCAACACTATTACCATCACCACCAAAATAACAGGAATCAACAAGAATTGGTCATTGATATCTTCTAATATTAATGGTTTCAGTTCCCCAACAGCAAAACACAGACAAACAGAATGAATGCAAAAGCAGGATCCACCCTTCTACTCTATCCAAGAAACACACCTCAATATCAATGATAGACATTACTTCAGTATGAAGGAATGGACAAGGACATTATTCCAAGCAAATGGGCCTAAGAAGCAAGCTGGTGTAGCAATTTTCATATTTAACTTTACACCAAAATTAATCCAAAGAGATAGGGAAGGACACTATATGCTCATTAAAGGAAAAATCTATCAAGTTGACATTTCAGTTCTTAATATCTATGTCCCAAACACAAGAGTACCCACATTTGTAAAATAATCACTACTTTAGCTTAAATCACATATTGACCCCCCCACACTGATAGTGGTAAACTTAAATACAGCACTCTCACCAATGAATAGGTCAACCAGACAAAAACTGAACAGATAAATACTGGACTAACTAATGTTGTAAACCAAATGGATCTAACAGATATGTAGAGACATTTCAACCAAACACAAACAATATAACTTCTACTCTGCACCTCATGGAACCGTCTCCAAAACTGATCACATACTTGGATACAAAATAAGTCTCAACAGATACAAGAAAATTGAAATTACCCCCTGCATCCTGATCACCATGAATTAAAGATTGATATCAACAACAACAGAAACAGCAGAAAGCTTACAAACTCATGGAAACTGAATAACCCACTACTGAATGAAAAATGAATCAAGACAGAAATAAAGAAAAATAAAAGACTTTCTACAATTTCATGAAAATGAATACACAGCATACCTAAGCATGTAGGACACAATGAAATTGATGCTGAGAGGAAAGATCATAGCATTAAGTTTATAGCACTAACTTCATAAAGAAATTGGAGAGATCTCATACTAGCAGCTTAATAGAACAGCCATAAGTTCTAGAACAAAAAAATGTAAGTACACTTAAGAGGAGTAGATGGCAAGAAATTATTAGACTGAGAGATGAAATCAATAAAATAGAAACAAAAAATTACAAAAAATCAATGAGAAAAGAGATGGCTCTTTGAGAAAATCAGCAAGATAGATAAACCATTATTCAATGTAACTAATATCCAAATTATCAAAATCAAACATGGAAAGGAGAGAAGGACATAACAATAGACACTGAGAAAATCCAGAAAATCAAAACGATATGCTTTAAAAACCTATATTCTAACAAACTGAAAAATCTGAAAGAAGTAGCTAATTTTCACAATTTACTAATCTTAGATCAAGGCAGGTTGTTGCAAGGAGAGGCCTGCTTGTTTGTCCCGGCCGCCTGGCTAGCTTAGCCCAGAAATAACCACACAGAAATTGTATTCATTAAAACACTGCTTGGCTCATTAGCTCTAGTTTCTTATTGGCTAATTCTTACATCTTAATTTAACCCATTTCTATTAATCTGTATATTGCCATGTGGCAATGACTTACCAGGAAAGATTCTAACTGGTCTCCGTCTCAGGTGGAGGATCTATGGCTTCTCCCTGACTCTGCTTTCTTCCTCCTAGCATCCAACTCTGTTTTCTACACCTACCCAAGTTCTACCCTATCAAAAGGTCAAGGCAATTTCTTTATTCATTAACCAATGAAAGCAACACATAAACAGAAGGACCTCCTACACCAGCAGGTGAACAATTTAAATAGGCCTGTAACCCCTAGTAAAACAGAAGATATCATTGAAATAATGGGGGGAAGCAGCCTAGGGCCAGATGGTTTTAGTGCAGAATTCTACCACTTTCAAGGAAAAGTTAACAACAGTATTCCTCAAATTATCCCACAAAATAAAAGCAAAGGGAGCATTACCCAGTTCATTTTATGAGGTCACAGCTACCCTGATACCCAATCCACATAAAGACTCCAGGAAGAGAATAATAGATTAATTTCCTATATGAACATATATGTAAAAATAACTCAATAAAATACATGCAAATCAAACCTAAGTGCCACGGACCGGCTCAGGGGAGCCCCTCAGACCGTGGGAAAATCAGGGTCTTGGTACCAGGAAGGCACAAGTTCGGCGAATGACAGATAGACACAACACACAAAGGAGTGGTTTGAATCTGCTGTGATTTTACTGAATTCATTTTCTCATTATACAGTAAAAGAACAAACCAGAGGTCACGTATCATTAGTTGGTACAGTATGAAAGCTTTTAGTCACGTAGCGATGAGCAGGTGTTAGACATAACACGTCCTTAGAAGGGGAACTCTTGTCCTTGGGAACATAAACCTCAGACAAGTAGTTTCATTTTATCTAGGAATAGAAAGTTTCTGTCTCATAATTGCTATCATGGCCCTTCTTTTTTCTCATCCTTTCTTTATCTCCTCTAGTGACCTAATATGCCCAATCAGTTCTCTGCACCTGCTGAAATATACTTTTTTGTATTTTCTCATGTAGCAAACACAATGGGGGTTAGGATATAGCAAGCCTATTCATAAATGGTAGAGCTAAATAATTCTGATTTTGTCCCTCAAATATCATATACTTATGACTATCATCCTCATATCTTCCTGTGTATGGAATGGGGTCATCTGGTGACTCAGTTGTACTCCTGGGTGGTTCCCACCATATATCCCTGATCCTAAGCTTTATTAACCCATGAGCCTTATGTGTTAGAATGCCCAATCTTGCAAGGGATTTTTTCCTAGTTTCTTTATTCCCAGAATGGGGGTTTCCTAACAACATCTGGATCTTAACCTATGTTTCCCCCAAATCATCAGTCCTATTTAGGAAAAGTTCCTGCTGCTGTAACTCATCCATAATAACCCCCATTGATCTCTTATTGCTTAAACCAGAATTTGCACAAGGGCTTGAAACACTGGAGGCATCTTGAGCACTGTTTTAGTATCATTATCAGAATTATCAATCCCAGGAACATCAAGGGGTTCTCTGGTAAAATTATACGTTTTGGCCAAGTATAGCGAAGAACATTATCAGGAAACAGGAAAGAATAGCAGAGGCAGCTAACCATCTATGACAGCAATGAGTACATAATCTTTCATTCGAGTTCATGACCTCAGCTGATTGCTAAGGAACCGCCAGAGACCTGTCCGTGAACGGCACGAACCCCTGCAGCCTGTGTCCTCTGGACCAGAGGCATCGTCACACAGGCGACACCACTGTGGGTGTGGCACCTAAGAACATATTAAAAGAGATTCAATGCAATCCCTACCAAAATTCCATAATAACTCTTTGTAGATCTTGGAAGGACAATTATCAACCTCATATGGAAAAACAAAAATCCCAGTATAGCTAAAACAATCCTGAACAATAAAATAACTCTGGGAAGTTCCATCATTCCCAATTTCAAGGTGTACTATAAAGCTATAGTAATAAAAACCACATGTTATTGGCATAAAAATAGACATATTGATTAATGTAATCAAATTGAAGACCCAGACATAAATTCATACACCTGATATGAACACCTGACTTTTGATAAAGGAGCCAGAAACAATGAAAAAAAGATGGCATCTTCAACAAATGGGGTTATTCAGACTTGATGTGTGCATGTAAAAGAATACAAACCGATTCATATTTATCACCTTTCACAAAACTCAAATCCAGATGGATGAAGGACCTCAATATGAAGGAAATTGAAGAAGACACCAGAAAGTGGAAAGATCTCCCATGCTCTTGGGTAGGTAGAATTAACATAGTAAAAATGTCAATCTTACCAAAAGCAATCTATAGATTCAATGCAATGCCCATTAAAATCCCAGCAAAATTCTTCACAGATCTTGAAAGAATGGTACTGAACATTATATAGAAAAGCAAAAAACCCAGAATAGCTGAAACAGTCCTGTACAATAAAAGAACTCCTGGAAGCATCACAATCCCTGACTTCAAACTCTCCTACAGAGCCACAGTACTGAAAACAGCCTGATATTGGCATAAAAACAGACAGGAGGACCAATGGAACTGAATCAAAGACCCAGATATTAATCCACATGCCTTCAAACACCTGATTTTTGACAAAGAAGCAAAAAATATTAAATGGAAAAAAGAAAGCATATTTAACAAATGGTGCTGGCATAACTGGATATCAACATGTAGAAGAATGAAAATAGACCCATATCTATCACCATACGCAAAACTCAAGTCCAAATGGATCGAAGACCTCAACATAAAGCCAGCCATAGTGAACCTTATAAAAGAGAAAGTGGTAAGTACACTTGAATGCATTGGCAAAGCAGACCACTTCCTAAATATAACCCCAGCAGTACAGACACTGAGAGAAACAATTAATAAATGGGACCTCCTGAAACTGAAAACTTCTGTAAAGCAAAGGATATGGTCAACAAGACAAAATGACAGCCTACAGAATGGGAAAAAAATCTTCACTAACCCCACATCAGACAGAGGTCTGATCTACAAAACATACAAAGAACTCAAGAAATTGGTCATCAAAAGAACAAATAATACAACAACAACAACAAAAAAATGGAGTACAGACCTAAACAGAGAACTCTCAACAGAGGAATCTAAAATGGCTGAAAGACACTTAAGGAAATGTTCAACATCCTTAGTCATCAGAGAAATGCAAATCAAAACAACTCTGAGATTCCATCTTACACCTGTAAGAATGGCCAAGATCAAAAACATTGATGACAACTTATGCTGGAGAGGTGTGGGGAAAAGGGAACACTTCTGCATTGCTGGTGGAAATGCAAGCTGGTACAGTCCCTTTGGATATCAGTGGGGCGATTTCTCAGAAAATTAGAGAACAACCTTCCTCAAGACCCAGCAATACCACTTTTGGGTATATATCCAAAGGATGCTCAATCGTGCCGCAAGGATGTGTGCTCAACTATGTTCATAGCAGCATTGCTTGTCATAGCCAGAACGTGGAAACATCCTAAATGCCCCTCAACTGAAGAATGGATAAGAAAAATGTGGTACATTTACACAATGAAGTACTACACAGAAGAAAAAAATAATGACATCTTGAATTTTGCAGGAAATTGATGAAGCTAGAAAACATTATTTTGAGTGAGGTAACCCAGACGCAGAAAGACAATTATCACATGTACTCACTCATATGTGGTTTTTAAACATAAAGCAAAGAAAATCAGCCTACAAACCACAATCCCAGAGAACTTAGACAACAATGAGGACCCTAAGAGAGACTTACATAGATCTAATCTACATGGGAAATAGAAAAAGACAAGATCTCCTGCGTAAATTTGGAGCATGGGGACTTTGGGAGAGGGTTGAAGTGGAGGGGAGAAGGGAGGAGAGCAGAGAAAAATGTAGAGCTCAATAAAAATCAATAAAAAATTAATAAATAAAAAAACAAAATCTAGACACACTGAAACTGATAGAACAGAAAGTATGGAAAAGCCCTGAACACATTTGCACAGGAGACAACTTTCTGAGCAAAACACCAATAGCAAAGGTACTAAGATCAATAACTAATAAATGGGATCACATGAAAGCTTATGTACAGTAACAGGCACAACGTCACAGCTTATAGAATGGGGAAAGACTTTTACCAACTCCACATCAGACAGAATAATGATATACAAAATATATAAACAAGAAAGTAGATATTAAAAAACAAAGTAATTTTAAAAGGCAGAATAGATCTAAACAGTGAATTCTCCTCAGATGACTGAGAAACACTTTAATGTTCAACATCCTTAGCCACCAGGGAAATGCAAATGAAAACTACTTTGAGATTCCGTCTTTCACCTGTCAGAATGGCTAAGAACAATAAAATAAGTGACAGCTCATGCTGACAAGGATGTGGCACAAAGGGAACACTCCTCCATTGTGGGTGGGAGTGCAAACTTGTACAGCAACCATGGAAATCAATATAGTGGTTCCTTAGGAAGATGGAAATCAATCTACCTCAAGACTCAATACAACTCCCATACAAAAGATGCTTTATCCTAACTGTAAGGACACTGTTCATCCATGTTCATTGAAACTTTTTTCATAATAGTCAGAAACATCCTGGATGCTCCTCAACTGACAAAGGGATAAAGAAAATGTGGTACATTCATACAATGTAGTGTTATCACTGAGATGTTATAAACAATGATATAATAAAATTTGCAGGCAAGTAGATAGAAGTAGAAAAAATCATCCTGAGTGAGGCCTAGCGTATAGGCTTATAGTAGCATTTCAATTGTATTTTAAATAAATAAAACTTGCCTGGGGATTTGGAGAGTAAAACAGCCACACTGGTCCACCTTACAGCTAGGCAGTGGTAACACACACCTTTAATCCTATTAGTCACACTAGTTGCCATAGAAACTGGGCAGTGCATGCCTTTAATCCTAGTGGTACATGCCTTTAGTCCCAGAGCTATTTAGGGTTATAAAATGGGAGTAAACAGCTCTCAGACACAGTCTCATTCTGAGATTCCTGGAGGCAGGATCGCCATTTTGGATTGAGGTTGAGGTAAGAGCTAGTGGCTGGCTGTTTTGATTTTCAGATCTTCAGGCTAAATCCCAATTTCTCTCTCTGAGTTTTTATTAATTGTGCTTCATTTTGGTACCCAACGTGGTGCTTGAACCCACAACCTTGAGATTCAGAGTCTCATGCGCTCCTGTTTGAGTTAGTCAGGCAGAACAAAAAGACTAGGAGAATTCCGGGAAGAGGAAGGATCAGTCTGCTGCTGCCACCCAGACACAGGAAGCAAGATAAGAATGCCTCACTGATAAAAGGTACCAAGTCACATGGCTAACATAGACAAGAAGTATGGGTTAATTTAATTTGTAATAGCTAGTTAATAATAAGCTTGAGCTAATAGACCAAGTAGTCTGTAATTAATGTGTTTCTTTGGGGCTGAACAGCTGTGGGACCAGGCAGAACAAAAACTTCTGTCTATATAGACTAGAACCAAATACTATTGGTCTTGAAAAAAATAATAAAATTATTCCTAATGACATTCTGTTATACTCATAGATAGGTGCCTTATTCAGTCATTATCAGAAAGTCTTTTGGTAGAAAGAGAGACAATTGAATGGTCTCCATTAAATCCCTTCCCCCTAAGCTCAGGGAATCCAAAGGAAGAAGAGGCAAAAGATTGTAAGAGACAAAGGAGATAGAGGACACTAGGAGAACAAAACCCTCCAAACCAACTCAGCAAGGCACACACAAGCTCATATAGACTGAAACAGCAAGCACAGGGCCTGCATGGGTCTACACCAGGCTGGTTCTCTGTGTGTGTACCATAACTCCTAGCTTAGTGTTTTTATGGGACTGCTGACTATGAGAACAAGTGGGTCTCTGACTCTTGTGACTGCTCTTGGGGTTCTTTTTCTCCTGTTGGGAAAAAACTATGATAGGATAATTTTTCATACACCTTATTATATTTTATTTTGTCTTGTTTGGTTATTATCTTTTAGAAGCCTGTTCTTTTCTAATGAGGAATAGAAAGGGAGTTGATCTGTAGGGGGTGGGAGATGGTGAAGAACTGGGAGGAGTAGGGGGAGCAGAAACTGTAATCAAGATATATTGTGTGAGAAAAGAATATATCCTCAGTAAAGGAGCAACAGAGAGAGAGGGGGGAGAGAGAAGGAGAGATAGAGACAGAGTGGCTAGGAATATGGATAATAGAGGGAGTGGTAGAGACAGGGGGGAGAGAGAAGGAGAGATAGAGACAGAGTGGCTAGGAATATGGATAATAGAGGGAGTGGTAGAGACAGGGGGAGAGAGAAGGAGAGATAGAGACAGAGAGACTAGGAATATGGATAATAGAGGGAGTGGTAGCGAGCCATCATCTTGTCCCTCTGCTCTCTCCAGTCTTATTATGTGCCTGGCATTTTATTTTATTTTTTTTTATTTATCAAGAAACATTTATTGATGACATTCTACATTAGGACATATCTTAGTCTTTGGGATCACAAAACATAGCAAGGAATGATCCCTGTTTATGAATTTATAACAGACCTTGGTGCTTCTCAAATCTATCTGCTCATCAATGCTAAGTTTCTTTTTTTTCCATACATTGTTTTGTTTTATTTTTTCCATTCAAAAACATAATTAAAGAAATAAAATTTTTACCTTTCTTCCCCTTCTCCCGGTCCCCTCCCACTACCTCCCCACCCCTCCTCCCACCCCCTTCTTTCTTGAAAGAGGGCATGGTGCCCTGCCCTGTTGGAAGTCCAAGGCCCAC
>PVIU01034479.1:0-11279 GCA_004026605.1 Ondatra zibethicus | reverse complement strand
GAGAGGCTCGAAAATCCTTGGTTTCAAAATTCTTCTCAGTCACAGCCTGAAAGACAGATTTGGGCATTCAGTAAATAGGGACAAGAAACAAAGTAAATTCACAATGTTGTTTTTTTTTTCATACATTGTTTTGTTTTATTTTTTCCATTCAAAAACATAATTAAAGAAATAAAATTTTTACCTTTCTTCCCCTTCTCCCAGTCCCCTCCCACTACCTCCCCACCCCTCCTCCCTCCCCCTTCTTCCTTGAAAAGGGCATGGTGCCCTGCCCTGTTGGAAGTCCAAGGCCCACCCCCATCCCTCCCGGCCTAGGAAGGAGTGCATTCAAAAAGGCTCGGTTCTCAAAAAGATAATACATGCAGAAGAGATAGGTCCTGGTGTCATTGTTGATGGGTTCTCCATCTAATAAGCATTTGTGTTTTAGCTGAATGATTTGCACGTATTGCCAAAAGTCATTCCTCATAGAAATTGTGTACTATTCTGTGTTATAACCATGTTAGTGTGAATAAGCACACAGAAACAAGTGTTTTTGTAGTGTAATAATTTTATTGGATGATAAACTAATGTTACAGGGGCCATTAATTTGAAAAAGAGCAAGAGTAGATGGGAGGTATCAAAAGGAGTGAAAGGGAACGGGGAGTGATGTAACTATACTACAACCTCAAACAAAAATGAAGAAATATTTTTTAAAAACTAAACTAAAAAAAATTTTTTTTCTGGTTTTTTGAGACAGGGTTTCTCTGTAGCTTTGGAGCCTGTCCTGGAGCCTCTTGTAGACCAGGCTGGCCTCAAACTCAGAGAAATCTGCCTGCCTCTGTCTCCTGAGTGCATGTGCCACCACTGCCCAGCTAAACTAAATTTCTAATGAGTTTCAAAAGAGAACTATGGATGAGTAAGACTAAATATACACAATTTAAGATATAAGCTTGAAACAGCATTTACATCTGTACATCATTTATTTCAATTCCATCCAATTCCTCATTTCGTTATATAGCTAAAGAGCAGAGGAATGATTCTCAAACTTATTCAGGAAGCTATCCAGCTTGTGGTTGTCAGCACCAGTTGTTTTTATTATGCATGTATGTAATAATGTATACATTGTGTGATGTGAGCTAGGTGCATGGACACACACGTGTGTGGGGGGTGCACCTGTATATATAGCTGCAGAGGCCAGAGGATGTCTTATTTCCTACTTTACCAAGCTCTGTCTTCTTTCTTTAATACAAGATCTCTCACTGTACCTGGAGCTGGGCTCATAGCCAGCAAGCCCCAAGATCCTCTTGTTGCCTCTTGTCTCTGCTGCCCACAGTGCTGGGGTCACCGTCCCACATGCAGTAATACCCAGCTCTTTACTTTACCTCGTGATTGAGAAGAAAGGCTGTGATCTGCAGACACTAGGAGAGCAATGAAAAATGACAGACACCACCATGCAAGGCCAGTCCAGAGAGCAGAGTGTAGCAAGTGACAGGAGGGAGGGGACTTGAGTCACCTAACCCACGACATGAGTGAATTCTGAAGTTGCCACTTGTCCATACTCCTGTAATTTAACACACAGCTTGGCAGAATTATGCCTAGAATCCTATTAAATAAAGTCAAGATGCTAAAATAGAGCTATTCAGAAACCCCAACTGCCCCGAAGAGCTCACTTTAAAAGATTACAGAGCAGAGGCTGGATAGCTGACTTGGTGGTTAGAGCACTGTTCTTCCAGAGGACCCAGGTTCAATTCCCACCACCCACACAATGGTTCACAACCATCTGTAACTCCAGTCCCTGAGGTTCAGTGCCCTCTTCTAGCTTCCTCAGGCTCTGTGCAAACATATCCATACATGCACACTGAATTTTCTAATGAAAATAAAAATATTACAGAAAGAAAATTTTCTAATGTAATTCTAGACTTTTTTCCTATGTGAAAATAACATACGCAGTCTTTCCTACATTTAAATAATGATAAGACAAGACTTTGTTTATACTGTAGTTATAAAAAAAATGGAATGAGTATACCAATGTGACTAAGATGTTGTTTATTTGTATGCAAGCATTCATGCTTATGTGAACACATATGCAAGTGTTCAGGCTTAGGTGCACACATGTATGATGTGGGTGCCCACTCAGGCCAGAAGAGGATGTCAGAGCCCCTACAGTTAGAATTTCAGGAGTTATGAGCTGACTGGTATGGGTGCTGGGAAGAACATCATGTGCTCTCAACTATTGAACCATCTCCCCAGCCCCTAGACAAAGATTCTTACTAATAATCTGTGTGTCAAAGACATGGAAATCAGGCAGGCTTGGTAACTATAGTAGCTAAAGAAGATCAGCATCCCAAACCAATTTCTGCTGTGTATCAGAAGTCTTAAGTCTGGGGCCAGACATAGAGCTCAGTGGGTAAAGATGTTAGTGGCCAAGCCTGAGGGCTTTTGTTTGATGTCCAGAACCCACAAGGTAGAAAGAGGAAACCTACTCCTACAAGTTGTCTCCTAACATTTACATGCACACTGTGGTATAGCCTGTATGCAACACACACACACACACACACACACACACACACACACACAACTACCTAAGAAGTCTTAAGTCTGTACAGGCTCAGGCCAGAATGAGCAGGTCTAGAATTTCCACTAAGACAAGACAGCCACACAGGGACATACAAAAGTAGTTGCACAATATCATAAAATAGGTAACAGTTGCAAACATCTTAAGTTGCCCAGCAATAGGAAATTGGTTAGAATAAGATACGCCAAGAAAACCAGACAAAATTTCAACCCATATCATGAAAATAGATCTGTTGTAAACAGCCCTTAAAATTTTAACTAAGAAGTGACTTATAAAACACATGATTTTGGTCCCAATTTCTATAATTCTGTAGGAAAACACCATACAAATATAGACAAAGTAGACTAACAGCAATTATTCTCAAGTGCTGGTTTAAGAGCTATTTTAGGTTTATTTTCTTTACAACCTTTAACAATCACAGGTGTTTGTGCAACATAGATTGATTTTGAAAGAGCGATAGTCAAAAGAACTCAGACTCCATTGGGCACAGAAAATCCCTGCATTTCCTACATGTAACGGAGAGGAAGAGAGAAGAAAGCACCAGGTTTTCTGCTTTGTTTTTCATGTGAAGTTCTGGCTGTCCTGAAACTCACTCTGTAGGCCAGGTTAGCCTCGAACTCGTAGAGATCCACCTGTCCCTATCTCCAGAGTGCGGGGATTAAAGGTGTGCGCCACCACTGCTCCACAGGCCAGCAGTTCTTACAGTAGGTACCTTCTCACCAGTAAGAAATGTGAAGCTAAGCAACTCAACTGTCCAGAAAATCAACCCCACACGACAAACTCTAAAACCTGACAGCATCTCAGGGCACCCAGTAAGAGACTGAAAACTGCATCAGATGGTGAGGTGGTAGGAAAGTAATTCATCATGTTTGTTAGATTCTAGAAACCTAAATTAATGTACTGCACCATTACACGTTCAAAATTAATTCTTAAGTGTTGAGCGTTTAAATGGCAACTCAGATTTCTAAAAGTTCATTGTTTTCAATAGTCTGACTTAAAGGTGCATTGTCTTAACATAAACTGAGTGTGTGTGTGTGTACGCATGTGTGTCCGTGAGAGAGAGAATGAAAATAAAACTTGGATACTCTAAAATTTCATACAATGAAAATTCTTTTTGAATACTTTAATCTTCTCTAGACATTTTATGCACATTAGAAAATGAGCATACTCCACGTTGGTGGTGGCAAACACCTTTAATCCCAGCACTAGGGAGTCAAAGGCAAGCAGATCTCTGAGTTCAAGGCCATCCTGGTCTACGGAGTGAGTTCGCGGACAGCCAGAGCTACACTGAGAATCCTTGTCTCAGAAAACCAGGAAGGAAGGGAAAGAGAGAAGGAGGAAGGGAGGGAGGGAGGGAGGGAGGGAGGGAGGGAGGTAAGAAGAAGGAAAGGAGGGAAAATGTGTGTTATATGTACTGCCTATCCCATCTCAGTAACTCAAAACTGATTAATTCTCAAGCAGCAGTTTCTGCATCCGTACATAAATAAAGTTAGCTATAACCCTGCATGCAGAACCGAAGCGAAATGATACAAAACTCTTGAGACGTTTAAACAAAGGGAAGCATAAATTCACAGTAAGAATGTCTTTCAACACTAGAGCCCACCTGAGCTGCATTCCTTAAGGTCACTCCCCAGCATCTCCAGCTGCCCAGGTAAGGCTGGGTCAGGATTCTGGCTCCTGGGAGTCTGTGTTCAACTCCTACTCTGTCACTATCTACCAGTAACTGTCCAGACTGCTTCACCTGTTGGCATCCTCACCCGTGAGATGGAGACTACAGGTCTTGTGGAGTTAGGCTGGGAATTAAGTGAGATGACACACTTAATTAAGATGATAGGCTTGATGCCTGGCTCGGAAGCAGTCACAAACACTAGCTATTACAGCACTTACTGTCTAGCCAGAGAGCAACTCTTACCATCTTTCCACAGTAGAGAAAAAGTTGTGTCCTTGAACTTGGATGTCTAACTTGCGTGGTATTAACATTCTTTAAAGAAACTGACTCCAGATTATAAAAAGTTACTAAGTCAATGCTGTATCTAAAACATTGTAAAAATTATAATGATCTATAAAACACCTTGCAACATGGTGAGGGCAGTTTGTTTTTAAAAATTAAATTATAGGGTTTTGGGGTTTTTTTTAATTGATTTTATTGAGCTATACATTTTTCTCTGTTCCCCTCCCTTCCTCTCACCTCCCCTTCAACCCTCTCCCAAGGTCCCCATGCTCCCAATTTTCTCAGGAGATCTTGTCTTTTTCTACTTCCCTAAATTATACTTTTTAAATGAGACCCATCCTTACATTAGGAAGAATAAATATTTGAAAGAAATTCCAGTTTTGAGAGAACATTTGGGCAGTTTTAGTCATTTGGGTCTCCCATGACTGTGAACCTTACTCATTAGCAAGCTATTTAAGGTGTGATATGTTTTACGTAATGAGGCTGTGATTCATGGGGTTAAGTAAATAGAGATCAAGGCTTTCCACTTAAGTTATCAAACAAACAGGTGTGATCACCTTGTAGTCTGCCACACCTTCCCCTCTATACCATCTCTTTCTCCCTCCCTCGCTCCCTCGCTCCCTCCCTCCCTTGCTCCCTCCCTCCCTCCCTGGCTCCCTCCCTCCCTCCCTTGCTCCCTCCCTCTCTCCTTCCCTCCCTCCCTCCCTTTCTCTCTCTCTTCCTCCCTCCTTTCCATGTGATCCAGTTAAATGAAATTACCATCTTAAATAATTTGAGGACACATTCGTTCAAGGACAAAATTTAAACTCAGAGCTGGTCCACATGACACCACGTGGTCCTGCTTAAGTCACAGCTGAGACCCCTGCCTGTCAAAGGGAAAAATCTTTGCACTCTCTCCTTCATGGTGCACAAAAGGTACGTGAAAGTACTTAGCCTGCTCTAGAACAAAAGGGGACTCCCCCTGTAGCCCAGGCTCCTTCTTGCAAGCATGTGTCCCCATGTGCTGAGTGGTCATTCTGCTGCAAGGAAGCCATGGAGTGACAGGACCAAGCTGGGACTCCTGGATGAGATGCCTGTTGGAAGTCATAACTAAGCTCATAGAGTGTAGGAGGGACAGAGCTGGCGCCAGGACACATTCGGCAAAGGGCGCTGCCGCCAAACCTGTCTAGCCACCTGCCTCCAAACATTAATAGGGAGTTTTTAAAGGGCAGATCTTGTGGAAGACGATAATAGCTAATGACAGGCAGCAACTGTCAAGTTCACAAGTGTTCAAAAACAACCAGCACTTATTTTGTTATGAAATGTCTAAATTCAATGAATAAACAGGAATTACCTTTTGAACCCTTCTTGTCTGGCTGACGGTTTGGCTCTAATCCTTTCACTGGAGAAGATTTCTCACCAATACAAGCAACGACTCCCCCAAAACTTCGTAGCTCAGTTCTATCTCTGACCATATAATCGCATAACTTAAATCCAAACATTATAGAAACTTCTCAAAGACCATTTCATGTCCATGTTATCAGTAAAACACCCACTGACTGCCAATCAGCAAGCTCTCATCTTAAAATCTTTCACATTAGCTGATGCAGCCACTGGAAAGTGTCCACAATCCTGAAGACTATCTCTATTTTTGTGCAAGTCAAGATTCCAGAAATGCAGGGCCTGTGTGCATTTGTTTTAAAAGGGATAAGCAGGGGTCATTTGCTGATCAACACTAGGCTATAAACTTCAGTTGTGCTAACAGCTGATTCCAAATTGTCATCTCACAATTGACTTAGCATCTACTAGATTGTGGTCCTTGAAACACATATGCTTGGAGCTGAAGAAGAGCATTGGCTATTCTTTCAGAGGTTCTTGGGCTCAATTCCCAACACCCACCTGGCAGCTCACGCCTGTCTGTAACTCCAATTCAAGGGCTTCTGACACTCTCATACAGACAGACATACATGCAGGCAAAACAATGAAGATAAAAATAAATTTTAAAAATGATATATATGTTCATACTATCAATCATTCCAAATTCCAAGGAGCATTTGACATTAGAAGGCATAAGAACCACATGGCGAAACAATTCACAGAAGACAGATCTGCCTTCACTTCCAGTTGGTGATAACTGGATATTCGCATGTAATGAGAGACCTCCTAATGAGAGGAGTCCTTCTTCAAGAAGTGGCAGGCTGCTAGGCACAAAGGGAGCTGGCAAGCTTTTCTGTCTACCTTGAAAGCTGGCAATGAGTTCCAACCGTCCCCTCTCATTTGTTCATTTTGGAATCAATACAGAACAATTCACATGACTCCATAGAGCAACACTTTCCTGTGACAATCAATCATTTACTATAATGCAGTGATTTTTTGACAGATCTCTTTAGCTGCACACACCCAAAGCTCACAAATGCAAGGACTGTGGCTCACAGCATACATTAGACAAAAACATAACGCAAAGAGAACAAGTGTCTACCTCATCCCTCTTTCCTTTTTCAAAGTAAAATTATAGAAAAGGTTATTTTTGGTGCTGGAAAGGCTAATGTTTACCCCCAAAAGGTAGGTCTTCCCTTGCAAACCATGCTCCCAGTGTCTCTCCCTTCCAAAGAAGCATTAGGCATCAGAAAACTTAGATGGGAATCCCAAATTCTGTGAACAATGAAAATAAATATCTTAATTTCTCCTGGCCTTGGTTCCCTCAGCTACAAACCAAGCCCAACATGACGCCAGTCTGTCCTCTCTCTGTGCTCTGCGACCCATCACCCTTCCTGATTTTAAGGCTAGCATGTGAGCCATGTCCCGTAGGCTTGTGTGTCTGAACATGTGGTCCCTAGACAATGGTGTTGTTTGGGGCAGTTGTAGAATAGTTAGAAGTGCAGCCTCGCCAGGAAAAGCAGGCTGGTAGGTTATCAGCTTTGTGGTTTATAGCTTGGCCTGCTTCTTACCAGGACTCTGCGTCCAGGCCCACGAAGGAAGCCATCAGCCGGCTCAAGCTCCTGCTTCCGCGGCCTGGAGAAGCTCTCACCTCCCCGGCTACGATGGACGGGATCCCCTCAACCCGTGTGTCAGAATAAATCTTATTCTGGAAGTGGTTCCTTGTTGGGTATTTGGTCATAACAAGCAGAAAAGTGACTAATATGCGACTTTAAAGATAAAGAAAAGTTATCCACTTTATATATGAAGAAAAGCTGAGACTCTCGGGTCAGTAAGCACTGAGCGTCAAATAAGAATATCTATGTAAGCACTTGGTGAACTCATAGTCCCATGGACCTCCTATGCCTCAGGCTTACGGGGCCCTACCACACGCTCTATGCCACTCCACTTCTCTCACTGGCTAAAATACAGCTGACCTGTGCATGCTCACTGCTCATGTGAAATCCAATTACTCATCCTAGGACTATGTACCTGCCAGAATATAAGACTTCTGGCTTACATTACAGGTGGATCCCTGGGGGAAGAAGGTAGCCTTGATTCCTGTAGTCAATTTCTTGACATGGCTATCTCCTACACAGGTGTGAACACATCCTAGCTCTCCCAGTTGCTCACAAATAAGAACAAAAGTCAGTGGAAACACATCATTCTGGTATTCTGGCTCGTGACACAAGGTGACACGATCTAAAGTTGTCTGAGAGAAGGGGACCTCAACTGTAGAAATGCATCCAGAAGATTAGGCTATAGGTAGGCATTCCTAAGGAACACCTTTTGAATTAGTGATTGATGGGGGTGCCAGCGCATCATGGGTGAGAACATTCCTGGGTTCTTTAAGGAAGCAAGCTGAGCAAGCCATGGGAGCAAGCCAGTAAGCAGAACTCCTCCATGACCTCTGCATCAGCTCTGGCCTCCAGTTCCTCCCCTGCTTGACTCCCTTCAGTGATAGGCTTACCTTGAGGTGTAAGCAAAATAAACCCATTCTCCCGTAACTTGCTTTTGCTCCTGGTGTGTCAACACAGCAATAGTAACCCTAATGAATACACTCTAATAATACACTCCTGTACACACGAACAGACCTTTAAATAAGAGCTTGTTACCATGGTAGACCTGCTCTTTGAAAGTGTTCCTGGGTTCAGACTGGAGTTTAACTTTCCATTTAAACTATCTTCTAAATAAACAACGTATTGTGTTCATTTACTGAAAAGCAAATAAAAAATGAAATATCTGTCTTCGTTTCCCCTTTAAGAATCTAACCCTGTTTTGAAATATGTGGTCACAATGGCATTTTAAGGCTAGGCATCTCCGTGAACTGTGGCTAACTCTCTGAATTGCAGCATGTTCTTGGTGAACTGATATTGTATATTCAACAAATAACATGGCTTTGAGGGGCATAATTCTCCAGTCACTAGCCTCTAGTAAGCTTTGGCATTGGACTACATAGCATTCTGGAATACACCAGAACTATTTTTGCCAATACTAATATCATTTGATAGCAAAACCAAAGCCAACTCAGAAGTCTTCCAAGTTTGTGGCCACCAGAATTGCACAGATCACTGAATTCTAAACAGAATCCAAAGTTTCATGGTGGTCAAAAGTCTAAAAATTTTTCCTCAGCCATTGCCCTCCTTGAGACCTTCATCTAAGAGTAGGTGGATAATTACAGCTCCTGCAACCTCTTCATGCCCACAGGTCTTCACACAGCCAAGTGGGAAGAGGGGGAAAGAGACAGCAGAAAGGGAAATAAAGAGTCCAAACACTTGAGGTTCTCATTCAGTCATTATGAAGCAAAGACACTAAGCCCCAAAATGTGTTCTTCTTCCAGGTCCATCCTGCTAGCACCTACTGCTCGTGAAGAACAAATCTTGTCTCTAAAGACAGGTCCATACTCGAGATTGTTGCAAATGGTACAGAAAACATTCAAAGATAAAGTCTTTCCAAAACACAGACCAGTGCATGAATGACAGATCAAAGAGTTTTTAAATAGTTGCTATACAAATTGTAAGTGGATGTGAACATCCATTATCAGGACATTTGAAGTATAGTTGTAATGCTTAATATAATCATGGGTTTTCAAGAGTCAAAAGATGGTGTTGTTCTGTGCAGAAATGTCTCACACACATGAGCAAGTCTCGACAATGACCTGCTTACCTCCCCATGAATTACCGTGAGAGTCATCACTGTGGGAAACCTCATTTTGAGAGGCCATGTGTCTACATTACAGTGACAGGTGAGAGTCACTGCTTCAGCTAACATGAACCTCAAATTGAGAGCTCTACCCTTTGGTGACTAGGTTATAGTGCACTATTCAGGGTAAGTGTAGCATAAGAGACAGCGTTCATATGCCTGCTGCATAGAAATCCCACCCAACCCCCATGATCCTTCATGGATTTCTACTCTAAAAGTTTTTCTGTGGCTTTCATTCATCAACAAAGTTGTACTTATTCAGGAATCCATTTGTCAGCCTTCTACCAATCAAGTCAACAATCAATTCCTAGGAAGTAAAGAGGGAGTTACAGTTATCTTCCTACTATATACCCAAAGAAAGCCATTTCTCCAAATGAAATCTTAGACACAAATGCAACAATACTCACATGACCCAAAAGAAGTGGGTATAACCCAAAAGTTTATCAACTGATGAACAAATTTGACTACAATTAAAACCACATAGTAAAATATCATTGTGTTTTTTATTGAAGTCCTAATTACAATTAAAACCATACAGCATTGTAGTAAGAGGGGAATGAAGCAGGCTGCATTCCCGGCACCCAGCTAGCTTAACTCCTGAAATAATTACACAGAAACTGTATTCATTTAAAACACTGCCTGGCCCATTATATCTAGCCTCTTCTTGATCTAACATCTTGATCTAACCCATTTTTATTAATCTGTGCATCACTATGGGGTTGTGGCTTACCGGGAAGATTCTAACCTACATCCATCTCAGGCCAGAGATTCATTGTGTCTGCCTGTTTGTCCTTCTTCCCAGAATTCTGTTATGTCTACTCTGCCTACGTAAGGGCTGCCCTATCAAAAGGCCAAGGCAGTCTCTTTATTTACCAATGAAAACAACCCACAAACACCACAGCAAAATATCAGCAATTTTTTTAATGAAATATTGATACATCATACAACATGGATGAACCTTGGAAAGAGGCAGAGGGAAAGAAAGACGAAAAAGGTCAGAACATGTCTCCTTTGCATTGCGCTTAACATTTCTACCGAATTAAGATCTCTTCAGTCTATTATTTTTTTATAATTTACTTCATATGCTTTCAAAATGAAAACACATCTAAAAGTATACCAAATGGGGTCACAGCACATGGGTATGCGAACCCCCATTAGGTATTATGAGCTAGCCATACTTCCAATAACTATGAAGAAATCTATCTTTCTCAAGCAACTTATATGATAAGTAGTTCTCCTTAGGGATCTCCTGTAGCTTCCAGAGATCTCAACAACGCTTCCAGTTCACCTCAAAATTTAACTTACTGGTTTAAAATATCCATGGCCAAGGACTAATTTATTTGTATTTACTGGAGTGATTTGTTCAAAAGTTAAAGAATAAGTTTTTAAACACCATTTGGAGCTTAAGACACATTACGTACCATATGCATAAACACACAGAGACACCACCCACAGAAATTAGTGAATTGACTTTCCCCCTAAAATATTGATGACCTTAGGAATCTTCCTTCAGGGAACTACATGACCTCCCTCAACAATGCTCAAGACCCCCTGTTCCCTTGCACTGTCTCAAGTTTGCCCATGACATATTATCGGACCACATGGGAAACACGTCCTCCCCAACTGATGTAAGCTCCTGAGGGAGATATCACAACCCACAGCTGTCCAACCTGTAGACGT
>PVIU01034478.1:0-11312 GCA_004026605.1 Ondatra zibethicus | reverse complement strand
CATATTTTGGACTTGCCTCTGGCCGCTCCTCCCTGACCATTTGGGTTCTCTTTTCCCTCTCCATCAGCTCGTGGGACCGCCCCCAACCCCAGTCTCCATGGGCTGGGCGGGTCCCCCAGTCCTCTCCTGTCATGTGCCTGCCAAGTATACTTTTTTCTACCCACAAGCACTGTTTTACAGATAAGCGTTTTTTTTTCTTTCTTTTTTTTTTTAAAAAAAGCCAGGCAGTGGTGGTGCACTCCTTTAATCCCAGCACTTGGGAGGCAGAGACAGGAGGATCTCTGCGAGTTCAAGGTCAGCTTGGTCTATGGAGTGAGTTCCAGGACAGGCTCCAACGCTACAGAGAAACCCTGTGTCGAAAAAACAAAAAATGCAATTCAATGCCAAACTCATCCGAGTGGCTACCGCTTAAAATGCAAATAAACAAGTGTTGGGGAGCACATGTGTAAAAGGAACCCCTAGCACAGCTGGAGAGAATATAAACCAGTGTAGCTACTATGGAAATCTGTATGGAAGTTCCACAATAAGCTAAAATTAGAGCTATCATATGTCCCAGCTATAGCAGTTCTGGACATCAAAGCACACAGTACACATGATCGTCCATGTTTATTGTGGCATTGTTCAGGACTATTCACAATAGCCGAGCTATGGAATAAGTCTAGGAGTCCATCAATGGATGGATGGATAAAGGGAATGTGCATTTATAATAGAATTTTATTCTGCAATAAATAATGCCATAGTTGGAGGGGAATAAATGGGACTGGAGTTCATCAGGTTAAGTAGAATAAGAATCAGGAAGACATGCGGCGTGTGTTCTCTCGGTTGGTGGTTATAGCACACATCAGGTTATAGCACACATCAGGAATGACGTGAAAGGGGGGCGAGGAAGGCAAAAGAGAGGATGAAGACGATAATAAGGGGTGTGTTCATAGCACATGATACGCTGGAGAAAATGTCGCTGTGTAACCCATCACTTTGTACACCAAAATGCACTAAGAAAACAGCAGTCTCTAGGATAAACATGAATTTTCTGGAAATGTATGAATATTTGTATTTTTAAACAAATCTCTAATTTCCATTGCATAGAATTTTATTATTTTTACTCAACCAGGTTGCTTTAAATAATATACATTTACCTCTCCATTGCTTAAATTTATATGAAACTACAATTCTAGTGGAATAAACCATTCCTAGTACCCAAATTCAAACAGCTCCCATATCTGAAACTTCCAGTTGTGAGGATGCTTACCTGATAAAGACTGCAGTGCTAGAAAATCTCAAGCACTGCTGACCTCACAAATGTCCAATAAGGAAGCTCAGCATGGAGTACGTGTCCTGTACAAATTTCACTTGAACAGATCTTCAAATTTCCAGCTTCATGGAAAAGTCTTCTAAATACTATGGGCATGTAGGCTGAAGATGGATGCCCCAATGGTACAGAAGAATTTTGGGTGACTGTCCAGGCAGTGAGATGTCTCTGTCAATTCTAGAGTTTTGGAAGTTGCTTACAATGCACTTCCTGTTTACTTAGATAATGTTATATCCTTCTGGATTCTTTGATGAATTGAAGAAAAGATAGTTATAATTATAGTTTTCCTTAGTTATGATTAAAGATAAAGTATTTATAAATGTTGTAACTGTAATTCTTGCTTGATACCTGTCTTGTTATATGGAATTTTACTATGTTAAAGTTAAAACCTTCCTTTTTATTTAGACAGAAAAGAGGAGAGGATGTGGGAAGTCCTTCGGTATATGTGTTGCTTTTATTGGTTAATAAATAAAGAAGATGTTTTTTGGCCAATGGCTTAACAGTGCAGTCAGGCCGGAAAAGATAGAGAGTAGGTGGAGTCAGCGAGATGCCACGTAGCCACCAGAGGGGAGAGATGCAAGCTCTTGGTTGGAACCTTGCCGGTATGGCACAAACCTCATGGTAAAATATAAACTAATAGAAATGGGTTAATTCCAGAGGTAGGAGTTAGCTAGCAATACACTTAAGTGATTGGCCAAGCAGTGATTTAAATAACACAGTTTCTGTGTGATTATTCTGGGAGTCTGGGTGGCCGGGGAACAAACAAGCAGCCTCTTACAACAGCTGTCCTAGATCACCTTTCACATAAGCATTTCTTATCCACAGAACGTTCCTGCAAACGAGAGTCCACCTGTTACAAAGCACTCTTGCTTCAGTTTCAAACACAGCTTCCAGTTAACACAGTAATACCGTTCTGAGTTGCAGAGATGGCTCAATGGAGCTATAGAGCACAGCGGTGCATTATAATTTGGCTTTTGTCTTCAAGCCCTAGATTGTGCTTAGATACTTGAAGTCTTGGCTCTACAGGAAAAGTTTTGTAACAAAATGTATGTTTATTTAAGGTAAAGTAACTATTGAAGATATACTTGATTTTTAAATATATCTCACTCAATGTTTTTTGATCCACTAGCATTTAACCCTAAATGCATCAGATCATATGGATTTTGTAGATCCGACAGATACTGCCCACATCAACTGTGTGAGAAATGGAACATTTCAGAGCCATCTAAACACTTATGAATGTCAGAACTCATCTCTAAACACATGCCGCAATATTGACAGATGTAGAGCACTTGTGGTAAGGCTGTATTTCGGCAAAGGTGATTTATCAGCAGTCAGCTCTTTGGAGCTGTCTCCATCTTCTCCTTTCTGCTCAGGTGTTAAGGTAACCTGGAGCATAAAGCAGGGAGGACAGGTTGAGGAGGCTGAGGAAGGCTCCCAGCCGGGAGTCCCTCTTCCAATGCCTCCTGCTCACACAGGCAAAGCTGACAGAACAAAAGTGCAAGGTGAGGCATCTCCCTTGGGCGTCTGTTTCCTAAGCAGTGTGTAGAACATATATATCCTGTTAATTCACTTAAAAATCAATGTAAGTCGAAACTAGACACTTCAAACTGCAGATGGCAAAGCCAGGTACCCCAGGTGTAGTCGTGGACAAAGCGCCGAGTCTCTCAGATGTCTGCTGCTCCCATCTGTTTAGCAAGGCATGGGAGTTACTTTCTAAAGCTGCTCTGAGGCGATAAGGAGAGAATGTTTGCGAATATCTGTCATTCTGTTCTTTTATGTAGGCCTTGTGTGTGTGTGTGTGTGTGTGTATGTTTTTTGAGACAGGGTTTCTCTGCATCTTCCTGCATCTGCTCCCAATACAAAGCCTTCTAGTTTGTCAAGCTGGGCTCCTTCACTGTAGATCTATGTTTTACTCAGTAAAACCAGCTGATCTTGATAACACCGTCAGCAGCCACCCAAGGTCTCAATTTGACAATTTAGGCCTCAATTTAGACACACTCTACCCTACCCTGTCCCCATCAACTCCAATTAACCATTCAGCTGAGTCTAACCCCAAATACTTATTTCCCCTACCTTTCCTCTTGTTTTCCGGCTCGTGCGTCTTTGGCAGCTTCCCATTTTTTTGCTGTTGTTTATTTGATTCTGTTTTATAACACGCCTATGTGCGGGGGTCTCTCTTCCCTGTCTTTTCCTCTCTCATCTCTTTCATGCTGATTGACAGTGATGCCAAAAGTGCGGGGTCAGAGGGTTTCTCTTTCCTGTTCAGTCCCCTTCAGAATCGTCTTCAGTGGAGAACTCTGCTTGCTTAGGTACCATCCAAGATTGCTGGAGTTGCCATCTGTGAAATATGCCACAACGGTGTCCTACACTGTAAGTACCTACAAGTGTCTGCTAGATATTTTAAAGCAGCTTAGTATTCTCCACTTGCCTTTCACTGCGGAAAAGGGTCACTCCTCGGTAACTGCTCTCACACTTTCTCAAGTACATTGTGCTTTTATGCATCACACACACACACACACACACACACACACACACACACACACACACACAGTCCAGTTTTTAAATGACCTATTTCTGTGTAAACTCCTATTCTGTACAGCCTACCTTCCCCAGTGTCTTCCACAGACTACTTAAGTTCGTTCAGTTCTGTGGAAGCTCAAAGCGCTTGCATTTGCTTCTTCCATTGCCATCACCACAGCGGACTCTGTTTTGTTTACTGCTTCGCCCTAACAGGTGGTAAGCTTGTCGAACAAAGAGATTCTGTTTTACTTATTCCAAGCTCCAGACTAAATGTGCAGTAAAAAGTACTCGTTAAGTACTTGTTAAGTCAGACTTTTGTTTGTTTTTGTTTTTGTTGACAGGATCTTTCTATCTAGCCCTGGGCGTCCTGGAACTCACTATGTAGATAGAACAGGGTAGCCTCAAATCTCCTGAGTGCTGAAATTAAAGGCGTGTGCTGCCATACCTGGCAAGACTTTTAAAAAAATCAAAAAAAAAAAACCCCAAAACACATGAAAAGTATAAGTTACAAAGGGTAAAAGTATAATTAGGAATATTTATGATAACAAAAGTAATTCTCATTTAAGCAGAAAAACAAAGTTTATTTACAGTCTGGAGAGTATTTGTTTATCTTGTAAATAGGCCATGGCACAGCAGAGAGCATTGGGTTAAAGGAGCCTGGACTTTGAACTTATGAAACCTCATGGTTTCCTGAGGGGGACCAGAGTGTTACCTTATTTTTTCTACACCAGGGTCAAGTGGGAGGAATTGTATTCCACTTTGTCCTCGTTTTCCTGCTGCCTCGGGAAAGATGAAGGATTCGAAGGTCCTCCAGCTCTGAGAAAGTCTCTCCTGTTAGTCTGCACCTAGCTAAACACCTGGGCACCAGCATCACCTCGCGGAGCGCCTGCCCGGTGGCGGCGCCAGGGGGACCCAGTCCGCGCTCGCCCCTCCCGGCGGTCACGTGCTCGAGGATGCCAAGCCCGCTCGCCATCCTCCTGCCGACCCGCTCCTCCTCCTCCTCCCGCCGAGGCTGTGCACCACAGACGGCGCGAGGGGGAGCGAGCGAGCGGGCGCGGCCGGGTTCCGCAGCCCTGGCGCCCGCCGCCGCCCGCAGCCCCGCAATATGCCTCCGTGGCCCGCTGGCTCTCGGCCATGGCGAGGCTCTGCCGGCGCATCCCCTGCGCCCTGCTCCTCGGCCTGGCTGCGGTGCTGCTGAAGGCGCGGCTGGTCCCCGCGGCCGCCAGAGCCGAACTCAGCCGCTCCGACCTCAGCCTCATCCAGCAGCAGCAGCAGCAGCAACAGCAAAAACAGCGGGAGGAGGCGGAGGAGGAGAGGCCAGAGGTGCCTGGGGCATCCTCTACTTTGGCGGTTCCAGGTAGGTCCCAGCTGTCCGGCATTGCTTTGCATCGGTGCCAAGCGAGCTCTTCAGGCTTTGCGGGATTCTTAGCTCTTTCTCATCTCCCGCTTTGCCTATCCGTGCGGGTCTCTATCCCTCCGCGTCTTCCCAGGTTGACGGTTCGGCCTTCGGTTCTCCCCCCACACATACCCCAGCCCCGCAGAGCATTGCAGTGGGCTTTGAGGAGGGTCGGGAGCTTAATGGGAGTGTGTGAGGGGGGGTCAAGGTGGGTGCCTGCTTCCACTGATCTTTATATTTTTCATTTTATTTTTTATTTTCCTTCTCTTCTTGTGCACACACACACACACACGCGGGTGCATACACACACACACACACACACACACACACACACACACACACACACAGAGGCTCTCAGATCCCTTTACCATTCTGTTCTCTATCCTCTCCTAGATACAGAGCAGTTTTGCCATATTACACCCACACAGCTTTTGCACTGTTTCTCCCTGCCTGCTGTATTTTAAATTTAGAACCGGAGAAAGAAATCTCGATTGATTTCATTATATTTCTCTTCTTATCCCAGGACACGTTTAAGGCGGCTCGTAATAAAAGGGGGAAAATGCATTTGGTACAATAAGATGAAAGAAAGCCACGAAACCGGAGTTTGTAGTTGAGGGAAGGGACGAGGGAGGGAGATAGGTAAGCGTGGAGCGACGCTTGGGTTGCACAGCCTGCCCCTCCCCCTGAGGGGAATCTCCTTGTAGTGGAGCTTAAATGAGCGTGTCTTGACACGTTCGGTAGGGGTTGATGAAATATGGGTGCAGTATATATGACCATTTCAGTCCCCGGTTTTCTGTCTTCCCCTCCCCCAGTTCAAGCTCCCTGGTAAGCAAAGAGCTCGGCTATTCGTTTAAATAGCCTTTACCCAGCCCCCAACCCAGTTAGTTACCTTCTACACTGTAGATGCTGCCTGGACTTTGGGAAAGAAAGAGGATTTTTTTTTCTATTTTTTTTTTAAGCCACCAATTTTCTGGCTAGTGGGCTGAGGTTTCACAAACTGAAGATGAGTGTTATTATAACACTGATTTTTGTTTTAAAATCTGCCTAGTAACATTATAGAAGATGCTGAAAATGAAATTCTGTAGAGTGGAATCAGCATCTTCGTTTATCTTGCTTGCGCATCATCAGAGAGCAGTTCGGAGGCATGCCAGCTGTGATTCATGACACAGCCCAGATGATTTAATTTCTTGGAGTGCTTCGAGCTTAGGATGAAATCACCACAGCGCACAGGAGCAAGCTTGTGTTTCTGACACCCTCTTAAACCGATTAACAGCACTCGAAGGTCGCTACAATGGAAAGATACACAGTGTGTTTGGATCTTACTCAGTTTTTAGTTCGTGAAAGCACTAAACACCGTGGAGCACAGGAGGCTGATGTTAGACACGGTGAATCTGAAGATGCTGACGATACTGTTTTAATCTCATGCAGGAGAGGTTTCTTACATTAGCGGTGCAGTAAGAGTCTTGGGGGAGTATTGATGAGTTTCATGGTTTCTGATATTTTGGTCTTTCAGGAATATTAGTCAAATGGGTTTGATTACCACAGGATAGTGTGGTCTGATGAGGGTTATGAATAACTGCAATTATTTGAAACCTTCGTGTTTAGGGTGAAAGCTAAACTATTAGTTTTCTGATTTTTATGAGGGATATTTGAAAAGGATGATTATTTGGAAAGCTAGCAATTCCTGTTTTTATTTATTTATTTAATTGAGATAAAGGATCTGCTGTCCAACAGTTCACACTGAGGTCTGAAGAGTAGCACAGCTCCTGGGTCCTTTCTCAAACACTCTAGCCCCCAGCCCAGCAGTAAGCAAGCATAACCCAGCACATGACAGTCAGTTAGACAGTGTTGACACAGCCCATAAACAAATGAAGTTAAAACGTCCCCTGAACTCACTCACTGTGATTTTCACAGTGAATGGGTCCTCTTTTAGCCTTTGTTCCTCACCCAGAGAGACATTGGTATAAAAATATTAAGCGGGAGAATGGTCTATGCTCAGATCATGCAGTTGTGTGCAGGAAGCTGGCTGGTCCCCTTGGTTTCTACTTCTCTCAGTGCTTGATGCCCCAGTGGGCTGGTATCTTAAAGGCTATTGCCTGAAGGAGCGGAAGGAGCTCCCGCAGCACCCTGTTTCTCACCATGGTTGTCACACTGCCCAAATGTTTCTTTTGTTTGCAGTGGGTTCAGGTGCCAGACTTCTGCGTGTTCTGTTTTCTCTGCATGGAGTTCTGAAACTTAAGTGGCTGGGCATGCATGCTAACTCCTAATTTATAGCCTCTTCTGACTTGGCTGAGCTCCACCCCCAATACCTACCCTTCTTTTTTTAACACCTACCCTTCTTTTTAAAAAACATTTACTTATCTATCTATCTATCTATCTATCTATCTATGTGTGTGTGCGTGTATGTCTATGAGTGTGAGGGTGTAGGTGTCATACATGGGAAGGCAAGGGGACAGCTTGCAAGAGCTGGTTCTCCTTCTACCACATCAGCCCTGGGGCTTGAACTCAGGTCATCAGTGTTGGCAGCAATCCTTTGACCTGTTGAGCCATCTCATATAAGCCCATGAGGGCATAGACTTTGTTATGGCCACTGCTGTATTTCTGTCACCTAGAGAGCACTTGGTATGTGTAGATCTTCATTTGATGTTTGATGAGTGAGTGAACAGGTGGATAAAACACTGCATCAGGGGACACTCATTTCCCAAGTGTTTGCTAAATGTTTAACACTTTGTGAAATTCTTCATCAGCATTTGTATAAAAATAAATATTATATGAAAAGACCTGTAAGCGTAGATGATAAAGTATGTATCTTGGATCTTTAGTGTCAGCTAATTTCAGTGTTTGTTTTAGGTTGTCTGTACAGAACTAGTTGGTACTGATACTTGAGGCATTTATTAGGTCCTGTCAAGAAGCTTCAGAGCCTGAGTGCACTTTAATCCCCTTGTGACCTAGGTGGCATTAATGTATTACACCTTTAAATAGCTGAGCCTGATCTGCTCTCTGCCTCTGTGTGGCACTTCTCATGCCTTGCACACGGAATGTGAAAACTACTGAATTTTCCTCAGGCAAAATTTAGAAAACTGAGACACATTGGGCGGCATATGACTGAGCAAAGACGCTGACCATGGCCTTGGTTATTCTTTGCACTCCGCTCTTCTGAAAATGTCTCTGTGTTAATGAGAAATAGGGAAGGTTAAAAAAACATAAACCCACAAACATACTGCTTTTAAAAATCAGGATTTTAAAAAGTATGGTTCTATTTTCTCATTAACCTATATTGTCGTTAGAGACTGATGAGAAGAAGGGCCAAGTCTGGGATCTGTGAGATCCCTTCTCTTCTCTAACACATGCAGAAGTCCTGATCTCTCCATCTGTGCCAGCATTTGTTAGAAATAGATATTTGAGGGGCTAGTGTAGCGAAGAATTAATTTGGGAAGCTGGGGGTAGCTGAATTAGCCATATCATATTCTCTCTGATGGCCCATTAGGTAGGCGACATGTGGAGCTGGAGGCAGGGTAGCTGGGAAAATAGTGACGGGCATTAAAATTCCCCATGAGAAGCACAGATGCAAGGTTCTCTATGCCTTTTTTTTTTTTTTTTTCGAGACAGGGTTTCTCTGTGGCTTTGGAGCCTGTCCTGGAACTAGCTCTTGTAGACCAGGCTGGTCTCGAACTCACAGAGATCCGCCTGCCTCTGCCTCCCGAGTGCTGGGATCGCTATGCCTTTTTACACAACGTCTTTTGCACATAGAGTCCTGAAAAGCATAATTTGGAAAATGTCGAGTATCTATAAAACAGAGGGATAGCATGTTAGACTGTGCCTACCAGTCACTTAGTTTCTCAATTGTGCCATTATTGTTTCACTCATACATCTGAACCATTTCTAATTCATGGGTTTTTTTGGGTCTGGTTACTTTTTGTGGTGATATGTGCACATATGTAAATGTACATGCTATCATGCTCTTTTGATAGATAGGTGTTTACATCTGACCAGTACCTCTCTGGACATGCAGTGTTTACATCATGGTAGGAGGATCTCCTTCACCACCTTCCCAGGCTATCCCTGCCCTTCACCCAAGTTCTGTGCTGTTTTCAAATTCTAGCCTAGTTAGGCATCATCTGGAACTTCAGATGTGGGTTCCCGTATCATGGGGCCTTTTGTGTTCAGCTTCTCTGGCTTAGAATAACTTTTATTAGCTTCCTTAATTTTCTAGCCCATTAGTAGTTTACTTCTCTTTACTGGGTTTAGTTTATTGCCTCTTTTGTTATGATTATTTGAGTTGTCTCTGGTGACGGAGGCTGCTGCATCCTTAAGTCTTTGTGCGGACAAGCTTTATCTGTATCCTGTACAAATGCCCAGGAGTGGAATTGCTGGGTCAAACAGTATACTTTAATATTTGAATATTACCCAATATTTTATGTAGGTGGGATCTATGTCACTTAATCTAATAATTAAATTTCAGAATTACTTATACTTTCTCTTGAAGTGATTTTTGTATGAAAAATGTACAGTGCCTATCTACAGTGCTCCGTGTGATATTCTGGTACACATAAGGGAAAAGTTACTGTAGTAAAGCTCTGAAATGTCCATCATTACCTTGTAGTTACCAAAAAAATGTATTCTTAGCCAATTTCCAACATATAATACAGCACTGTAACTCTCTTCCTCATTTCCTACTTTTGATTTGCTTACTCAGTTTATATATTTGCAACTTTGTAGCCTTGTCCCTTTGCTTTATCCTGGTAGGCATGATCTTCCTTCCTCCCATCTGTAAAAACTTGTTTATTTACTTTTTGTGATCAAGAGATTTGAAAAATCAGTAGGAAAAGTAAGACTTGGAATTGTTCCATTTGGAAGTTCTCATACTTTAGAGGCCATATTCCCAGATGGGTGATGGTGGTTTCTTTCCAGGATTTTAATAACCAAAGGGAACATTTAGTGGATGCTGATTACAGGTTGAAAAACACGTGTCATTGTGTTGAATTTGAGTGCAGTTGGTTTTGTGGTGGTTTTTACAACATTCTTAATGTGACTCAATAGAAACTGTACCAAATATTTTTCTGAAACAAAACTCTTCCCTCAAGAATATAAATATTGTGCTTGATTGTCTGACTAGGTTAGCCGCAGCACTATTGTCTTTCATTTGCTTGGCCTTGTGTAATGTTTAATTTTCTTTTCTCCAGATCTCCTCAGCTAGAAAACAAGTGTAGTGTTTTCTATCTATAATCGACAGAACACGTGTTTTGGAACACTTACTTACCTAGAAAATTCTAAAACTATTGAAGCTCAGCATTTAAGTGTTTAATTGAAACATAATCTAGGCAAACAGCTCTGTTTGGGGTTAGGTTGTTGTGGGGTGAACCTTTAATCCCAGCACTCTGGAAGCAGAGGCAGGTGGACCTCTGAATTTGGCTAACCTGGTCTGTAGAGGAGTTCCAGAGGCTACACAGAAAAGCCCTGTTTCAAAAACACAAAACAAAACAAAAGGTTCTGTTTGGGGATGCCTTTTGAATAGACCTTTTGGGAAGACATAATCTGTAGTATGTCCAAGACATTAGATTTCTGTACATATTAAATGCTTTCTATGACTGCCCATGTCATTATTAGGCTGTATTCTTAAATCCTGCTCGATGATGCCCGAGAATCTAAGCACATTCACTTGGGCATGTAATGAGTGAAGGATTCCAAATGCTCTTTCCATTGTTTATGCCGTGTTAAACTCTCCTCAGTACCTAATGACCAAGAGCCAGCAGCTAGCCTAGGCAATGAGTAATGTCCCCAAAGCCAGCAGCTAGCCTAGGCAGTGAGTAATGCCCTCAAAGCCAGCAGCTAGCCTAGGCAATGAGTAATGCCCCCAAAGCCAGCAGCTAGCTTTAGCAATGAGTAATGCCCCCAAAGCCAGCAGCTAGCCTAGGCAATGAGTAATGCCCCCAAAGCCAGCAGCTAGCTTTGGCAATGAGTAATGCCCCCAAAGCCAGCAGCTAGCCTAGGCAATGAGTAATGCCCCCAAAGCCAGCAGCTAGCCTAGGCAATGAGTAATGCCCCCAAAGCCAGCAGCTAGCTTTGGCAATGAGTAATGCCCCC